>LUCW03001890.1:0-5000 GCA_001586965.3 Sphaeroforma sirkka | reverse complement strand
TATATACCCATTTACACAGTCACGGCTCTCAACATCCCACTTCTTATCCGTATCCTTGCTCAATATATTCTTGGTATATGCAGAAGAAAATAATCAAACACGGTACGTACACACTTCAAGGTGTGCTTGACACAAACACATGCACACACACACACACACACACACACACACATACACACACACATATTATATATATATATATATATATATATATATATATATATATATATATATATATATATCTATTCTGTTTTGTCTATATACATAAAAAAGCGTCTATATGTCTATATATATCTATTTATGTCTATATATATATATATATATATATATATATATATATATATATATATATATATGTATGGGATATATATATCCATGTATAAAAAGATATATATATATACATATAAAACACGCTACGCACATATATATATATATGTGTTGTTCTGTGAATAAAAAAAACATAAATATAAAGTATATTATTTCACGCATGTAATATAAGATGTCAATCTGCATTATGCATATGCATTGCATACATATATGCATTACTTGCATATATATATACACTTGCATGTATATGGATGCATGGATGCATGGATGCGGATGCATGTATGTATGTATGTATATGTATATATTGTATATGTATGTATATATATAATAATATATACATATGTATTATGTATAATAATATGTATTATATATGTAATATATATATATATATATATATGTATGTTTCTTATATATATATGTTCATGTGTACATATGCATGCTAAAAAAATCAAACATATATATATATATTAATGTGTCTATATATATATATATACATGTATGTATACAAGCAATAATATGTATATATATATATATTATATATATATATATATATATATATATTTTATAAGTACACATATGTTTTATATATATATATATATATGTATATACACATGTATATATATATATATGTTCATGTGTATATACATGCATAAAAAAAAAAAAACATATATATATATATATATATATATATATATATATATATATATATATATATATATATATATATATATATATATATATATATATATATATATCTGATAGTTACTTACTGGTACATCTGAGCGCGTGAGGCTGATTTAAAGGGCGTGTGCCCACATAGCATTTCATATGTCAGTACACCCAGGGCCCAGCAGTCCACTTCTTGTCCGTAGCCTCTATTCAATATGACCTGCGGAGATAGATACTCTGCCCCTTCTTCATCCCACACGTAGGCCTCAAACGTCGATTCGTTGGGTTTTAATTTGACAGAGGATCCAAAATCGACCAGTCTGGATACAGAAGAAAAATCCTGTACTTGAGTGCTTGTGTTTGCATGATGCTCTGGTGGTTTATATAGGCTTGAATAGATTAGAAGTAGCCTGAAATACAGAAGAAATCAATGTAAACAGGCTGTTTTATATATATAATAATATAATAATATAATAATATAATAATATATGCATACATATATATATACATACATACATACATACATACATACATACATACATTTATATATATATATATATATATATATATATATATATATATATATATATATATATATATATATATATATATATATATATATATATATATATATATATATATAAATATATTGTACGGACACAGACAAACTTCGCAACAAAACCAATCGGTCGCAAATCATGCTTGCCTTTTCTTAGGAACTACCTTTTTTCTTAGGAACGACGATACATCATGAAATCTAATAAACTAAAACAAATTGACCCGAAATCCTTATCCAGGTGGACGAGTGTCGGAACAGTGGCAAGTGGCATGTACAGGCCTACCCAACAGTGGTTGAGTCACATCAGACTACATCTAGTCGTAGCAGTCCAATTGTTCGACAGGACGCAATCTGACACTCACATACATATCGATGAGAACTAGTATGCACACCTCTGTATTTAACAACAAACACATACATACATACACTTACACAAATTTATGCGCTACCTGATATTTTTTATCTCCACCCGGCAATAAACTTTTGCCCTCTGATCGCTGTAGGCAGAGCCCAATTGGTGCATGGGCTGAAGTGCGAGTAGCATTTCCGCCATGTAGGATCCTACTTACATATGCATATACATATATATATATAAATGTATATATACATATAAATATACGAATACATATATTCATATATACATACTGCTTAAACATTTACATCAGAATATACATGTACAAGCACACATACATATACGTATATACATATAGGTACCGATAATACATGTACATAATACATACATACATGCATACATACCATACATACATACATACATACATACATACATACATACATACATACGTACATACATACACACATACACACACACATACATGCCTCCATACCTACATACATATCATCAATAACTTAGACCTACCTGATATGTCCATCGCCGCCTAGCAGCACATTCTCTGGCCTTAGATCCCTGTAGGCATACCCCAATTGGTGCATGTGCTGAAGTGCAAGCAGTATCTCCGCTACGTAGAAACGCACAATAGGCTCTGCGAACAGACCCTGGTCGTGCATGAGGTAATCAATTCACCTCCAGGCACATACTCGGTCACGAAATAGAAGTTATTGTTGTCCTGTGGTTGTTGGCGGGAGGTGGGATGCGATGGGGTGCTTGGGTTTAGTATGTGGCGAACGCATTGGCCAAAGATAGACCAAAACGTACATTTATCTGACAGACACAAGGGTTCAGTTGTATCGATTTGACAAGAGAGATAGACATTTATTCTTGTTGCTCTGCAGTGGGAGGTGATAAGTTTTAATACCTCGAAAACGCCCGTGGGGGTAGGTATACGTTATGATTGTACTACCAGCTGAAGGATTCAGTTGTACAGTCTTGACATGAGAAATAGAGGCTGGTGTTGTTTATATGTCCAGCAATATATATATATATATATGTGGAATAAACGGGAAAACATAGTGGGATAGGCAGCATCAACATGTGAGACATGACGCAAAACATATGGAATCACAGTGGGAAATGCAATAAGTAACTAAAACCCTAAACCTTAAACCATACAGCAGGAGATGAAGTTCCTATCGGCTCAATCCGAGCAGACTGAAAGACGCGAATAGGCTACACGCACTCGATACACACAACAAGACATATGACAGCCGCTGACACGCTAGGAACACACAGTACAATCACAAACAACACACCACAGCTGAAACAAGCGGTAGCATTTAAACATACTAAACCCTAAACCCTAACCCTAACCACATAGCCTCCCATCTGTGGTATACTATACAGCCTACAATACATTTCTACACACCTGGCACGGGCAGCAGTATTAACACTACCGATGCGACATTCACGATAGTAAGATGCTGACATGTATCTGCACTTCTTGAATATATATGCTAGTATATAAACTATGACCCCACACACCTGCAACACCCATCTATCAGAACCTCATAGTCGAAAGTGAATATATATTCTATGTACGACACAGTTCATGGTATATGCACACACACATACAACACCCATCTACCAGAACCTCACAGTCGCAAGTGGATGTAGATTCCCTTATTTTATATATACAACAGAGTTTATGGTATTTCCACACATACCTACAACTCGCAGTGGGATATTCACTACACATGCGAAATTCACGGTGGAAAAGTGCGTTACGTAACAAATCTTCACTCCGTTGATAAGCACCAGAATATAAAATGCTACCAGGTTGTAGGGTTTTAGGGTTTTAGGGTTTTAGGGTTCGGCTCCACACCTGAAACACGCAGTAGGATTTGACGGTGAACGGACAGTTGGTGAGTGTAAGTCGTTGTAACAGTCTTTTCTCCATGCGGATAGCCTCCTTGCCCCGGGCATTATCAGAATCTCTTTTGACACGGATTTGATCGCCACAGGCAACCCCGATAACTGTGGGAGATGTAAGCGTTATAATTGTATAAGTAGTTTATATGAAATTCCAAACGTATTTGGGTAGATATGAATGAACCACACACATCTCTATATATATAATAAATGTGAGTAGTTCATTTCGAAGTGCATACGTATTTGGGAAGATATAAACGAACACGCACACCAATACATACATATATATATATATATATATATATATATAATATATATATATATATATATATATTTATGTATATTTATATATATATATAATATACATATACATAAACCTATACATATACAAAAAATAAAATAAAAATATACATATACTGTCTGCTTCTAAACACACATACACACACATATATATATATATAATATGATACTTGCATGATTATATATACATATATGGATGAGATAAATAAGATTGACTGATGCATGCATTAGCATGCATACATACTGTGGCTGTTATTAATGCAGGTTATTATTACATACATTGCGTACGTACGTACATACATACATGCATCCAGATATTACAAATGTTGCATGATTGCTGCAGCACCGCATAAGCTGACAAAGAAAAGACGTTGCCCAATTCTCCAGTCCCAACTCGTTCGACTGATCGTAATAGTCGCGTAGGGAATACGCGCCACTTTAATACTCCAGACTTTTTTTTTCGTGTTCCACTAACCATAGGGTTTGGTATATATGGTCATGCGGTTTGACTGTGTTTGAAATCTCATATATCAATCATTTCTACGTTTCATGCTTGGTTGTACCTGACGCAAACATTATTTAGGACGCATGGGCTTGAGAGCAACAGATCACATTAGCATTGTCTGGCCATCTAATGCTAGGCATTATATGGGGGAATATTGGACCAGAGCTTTTCGTCACAAGAGTGTGTTAGAACCGCAGCTACTGGGGAAGGATCAGAGACATGAGTAATACATGAAAAATACATCCCACCTGCACAATTAGGCATCTCGGAAAAACGCATATGGATCCTAATTTTAGATTGTAGTGTATCTGAGGAATTACTTACACATATATGTACCCTTAGAATCAATCTCGCCT
>LUCW03001889.1:112500-116949 GCA_001586965.3 Sphaeroforma sirkka | reverse complement strand
ATTCTATATTTAGATTCTACAGCTGATTCTATATATAAAAACTGCAGCGGATTCTATATAAATCACAACAATTCTGAGAATCATCTACAGCTGATTATTTGCCCCACTTTATTTCGCGTCGCACAACTCTGCGCGACAATATATTCAATTTCATAGAATAGGTAACCTTATCCGCAGCCCATTTTCATTCCTTTCGTCATCCACTTTTGCTCCAATGTTGTTACATGGTTAGTCAGTTGGCTAAATACAATCATCATGGTAATAGTGGGCGACGTTCACGGACCAGTTCAATGTAATTTTAAACACCAATAGGAAGATTTCAATCTAAATTAGACACCAATAATGGTACAGCCATTCAATACTCGTGCTTGCTGCCCAAATTGCATTGACAACCCTCCCGGATAGGCTCCCGCCAATATGATGATCTCCTGATAGTTCCAACATCCAAGCTTACTTCTATTAAATCTGAATTAACAGGGTGGATATGCTACATAGATATTTGAGCCTTCATAAATGTATTTGTATATTCTCTGTTATATCAGGTCAATGCAATTCATATATATATATATATATATATATATATATATATATATATATATATATATATATATATATATATATATATATATATATATATATATATATTACATCCCTCTCCTCATCAGTGGAACATCTTTGCCTGGCACATCAGTTCCTCAATCTTCGCACTGGGCGTGACCGTCACCGTCGTCACCAGCCCATTCGGCAGATACCTGAACACCGCGTCAAAGTCCTTCAGATACGGATGTGCATCGGTCAACTCGTCCCTCTCCTCGCCCGTATAGTCGTCTGCAGAACACCATGCTCTTCTGCTCGCTGTTCTCACTGCGAGACCCTCCCTGTCCTTCTCCCTGTCCTTCCCCATACTATCTTGAACCTGAAGCTTAGTCTTAGCCTTGCTATCCTGCACCTGTAGCCTGCCACTAGGACCCTTTCCAGTCCCCTCAGAGCCTTCCTCACCCCCCACAACCTCCCCTATCCGCGTGACCACCGAATCGCCACCAACCGCAGTCACCTGAGACCCGCACGTGCTACCGGGTGTGCCACAGTGCCCACTATTCCGACTCAGTGTCTTGCCCAGCTGCTTGCTGTTCCACCCGCCCGAACTTCGGGAGTTCTCGTTCCCGCTACCAACCCCATCGATCCCTTTGGCCCGGTCCCCTTGTTGATGCCGATCTTCGGCAACCGCCCCTTGCTGACCTGAAACGCGAGCGTATCGAACGCGTTCATTCCCTTAATCGTCATCCGAGCCCTCGCCCGGGTGACACACGTAGGGGCTCTATCTTCCGTTGCTTGAGAGCCTCCCAATCGACACACCCCGCAAGAACGGATGTTCAAACACTTCGTTGATACCCGGCCCAGCCCATGGCTTACTCATGCCCAGGCGTTGGTCCGTGTCGGGGTTGAGTAGCGCGTGTATGAAGTTCATGCACTCGTCTGTGAGGGGTGGGTCCAGATCAGGTGGATAGGTCAGATCACCCGCCCTGATCCTCCTGCGATTGTGAGGCGCGTGGTGGGGTGAGTAAGGGCATGAAGCAAGCATAGAGAATATCGAACGTTCAATGTTCGAGCACGGGTTACCGGACGGTAAAACATATATTGATAGCTGCACGGGCATGCCGCATAACGGATTCACCATTCTATCGTATACTGCCTGAGACCACCAGGCAATTCTCGGAGAGAGAGTGAGGAATCGTCGGAAATCATACAGTATCGTAAGTCAGCACACCCAAGAGCCCAACATTCCACTTCATATCTGTAGGCCCTCGTGTATATAAACTTGGTATATACCCATTTACACAGTCACGGCTCTCAACATCATCCACTTCTTATCCGTATCCTTGCTCAATATATTCTTGGTATATGCAGAAGAAAATAATCAAACACGGTACGTACACACACTTCAAGGTGTGCTTGACACAAACACATGCACACACACACACACACACACACACACACACACATATATATATATATATATATATATATATATATATATATATATATATATATATATATATGTATCTATCTTTTCTGTCTGTATACATACAAAAAAGCGTCTATATGTCTCATATATATCTATTTATTTATGTCTATATATATATATATATATATATATATATATATATATAATATATATATACATATATATGGATTATATATCTATGTATAAAGATATATACATATATACATATAAAACACGCACACTATATATATATATATATATGTTATTCTGTGAATAAAAAAAATATAAATATAAACATATAATTGTTTTTCATATGTAATACAGGATACGTCTGCATGCACAATATGCATTACATGCATGCATGCATTATTGCATATGTACATATATACACCACATATGTATGGATGCATGGATGCATGGATGCGGATGCATGTACAGATGTAATATTAATATAATATATATATATATATAATACATATTATACATATATATATATATATATATAATATTATATATATATAACAATCATATGCCTTGTGCATGTACATTTTCTGTATGTCACAATTTCATTGATGTGCATATGTACTGCAAAAAGGTTAAAACATAATGTATTGCATATTGATGAATGATGTGTCCATATTATTACATACATACATATTATGGCAGCCACTTCAATTGTATGTATGTATATATATATATATATATATATATATATATATATATATAATATTATTAGCAACACATATAATGTTTTATGTATATATATATATATATATATGGTATATGTATATATGTATATATATATTCATGTGTGTATATACATACTAAAAAAAAAAAATATATATATATATATATATATATATATATATATATATATATATATATATATATATATATATATATATATATATACATACATATATATATTCTGATAGTTACTTACTGGTACATCTGAGCGCGTGAGGCTGATTTAAAGGGCGTGTGCCCACATAGCATTTCATATGTCAGTACACCCAGGGCCCAGCAGTCCACTTCTTGTCCGTAGCCTCTATTCAATATGACCTGCGGAGATAGATACTCTGCCCCTTCTTCATCCCACACGTAGGCCTCAAACGTCGATTCGTTGGGTTTTAATTTGACAGAGGATCCAAAATCGACCAGTCTGGATACAGAAGAAAAAATCCTGTACTTGAGTGCTTGTGTTTGCATGATGCTCTGGTGGTTTATATATAGGCTTGAATAGATTAGAAGTAGCCTGAAATACAGAAGAAATCAATGTAAACAGGCTGTTTTATATATATAATAATATAATAATATAATAATATAATAATATATGCATACATATATATATATACATACATACATACATACATACATACATACATACATTTATATATATATATATATATATATATATATATATATATATATATATATATATATATATATATATATATATATATATATATATATATATATATATATATATATAAATATATTGTACGGACACAGACAAACTTCGCAACAAAACCAATCGGTCGCAAATCATGCTTGCCTTTTCTTAGGAACTACCTTTTTCTTAGGAACGACGATACATCATGAAATCTAATAAACTAAAACAAATTGACCCGAAATCCTTATCCAGGTGGACGAGTGTCGGAACAGTGGCAAGTGGCATGTACAGGCCTACCCAACAGTGGTTGAGTCACATCAGACTACATCTAGTCGTAGCAGTCCAATTGTTCGACAGGACGCAATCTGACACTCACATACATATCGATGAGAACTAGTATGCACACCTCTGTATTTAACAACAAACACATACATACATACATACACTTACACAAATTTATGCGCTACCTGATATTTTTATCTCCACCCGGCAATAAACTTTTTGCCCTCTGATCGCTGTAGGCAGAGCCCAATTGGTGCATGGGCTGAAGTGCGAGTAGCATTTCCGCCATGTAGGATCCTACTTACATATGCATATACATATATATATATAAATATATATATACATATAAATATACGAATACATATATTCATATATACATATACTTAAACATTTACATCAGAATATACATGTACAAGCACACATACATATACGTATATACATATAGGTACCGATATACATGTACATAATACATACATACATACATACATACATACATACCACATACATACATACATACATACATACATACACATACATACATACATACACACATACACACATACACACACACATACATGCCTCCATACCTACATACATATCATCAATAACTTAGACCTACCTGATATGTCCATCGCCGCCTAGCAGCACATTCTCTGGCCTTAGATCCCTGTAGGCATACCCCAATTGGTGCATGTGCTGAAGTGCAAGCAGTATCTCCGCTACGTAGAAACGCACAATAGGCTCTGCGAACAGACCCTGGTCGTGCATG
>LUCW03001889.1:80000-107500 GCA_001586965.3 Sphaeroforma sirkka | reverse complement strand
CCGGCGACACAATCTACATATCCGGCACCCTAGGAGCGGTCGGTGAGGAGTTGAACCTGGTAGAGGGTGGTGTAGGGCCAGAGACCACCCAAACACTGCGCAACATCGAGAAGATTCTGGAGCACTGCGGAGCTACGCTAAAGGCATGTGTCCTGGCTAACTAATAGCCCGAGTGTCTGATTTATATTTATTGGTGTTGTATTGCATATGGTGGGATGTTGAGTGTCTGGTTTATTTTGATTGTTATTGTATGGTATATGGTGGGATGTCTAGTGTCTGGTTTTTATTTGGTAGTATTGTATTGTATATAGTGGGATGTCGTCAAGGTTCAGGTATTGATAGATAATCCGAGTTTGACTCTTAACTTTAGTATTGTACATGATGGGATGTCACTTTATACTTTCATGTTTAAGTTGTATGTACATGTCAAGCCTGGCTATATACTTCCATGTTTTAGTTGTATGTACATGCCATGCCTGGCTTTATACTTCTATGTATGTACATGTCATGTCTGGCTTTATACTTCCATGTTTTAGCTGTAAGTACATGTTATGCCTGGCTTTATACTTCCATGTTTTAGCTGTAAGTACATGTTATGCCAGGCTTTATAATTCCAGGCTGATGAGCAAGGCGGCGTGTGATGTCATCAACTACAATGTCCCGTTATTGCAATATCCAATAACGGTACATATCAATTTAGCACTGGCTATGTATCTGAAGCATACCTTTTTTTAACTACGCATAAGTCGAAGTATACCATTCTTACTTGCTCCTTGTGCCCAGTAGGACGTAGTCAAGTCTTAAGTGTATATCAATGACATGGCCGGCTTTACACTTACATCATACTCATCCAAATATCTAATCCCCCTATGCCACAGGACGTAGTCAAGTTCCAGTTGTATATCAATGACATGACCGGCTTTACACTTACATCATACTCATCCAAGTATCTAATCCCCCTATGCCACAGGACGTAGTCAAGTTCCAGGTGTATATCGATGACATGGCTGGGTTTCCAGAGATGAACAAAGCCTACTGTGAGATCATGGGCGATGACCCGCCTGCGCGAATCACCGTGGGACAGGCTAAGCTGGCTTTGGGTGCACAAGTAGAGATTGATGGCATTGCCTATCTCCCCAGAAAATAGAAGGGGGATAATATGTATGCATGTATGTATGTATGTATCTACAGAGAAATAAATATATAGAGTACGTGTGTATGTATGTATCTACAGAGGAATAAAAATATAGAGTACACGTGTGCACGTATGTATCTACAGAGAAATAAGAATATAGAGTACACGTGTATGTATGTATCTACAGAGAAATAAATATAGTGTGCGTGTGTATGTATGTATCTACAGAGAAATAAAAATATAGAGTGCATGTGTGAGTATCCTTTCTGAGGTAATTTGGGGAACATGTACCTGTATCTGTGTATAATATAATTTCGAGCGCGCCGTTTAGTTCCTGTTGAACATACCAATGTATGATATACGATACTTGTCAACCCTGATAAGATTCGGGATTGCACTATTTTGAAGTATATCGTATTTCGGCTTTCAGTGCACAGTTAAGCTGATGACTTTTCGACCTTTATTAACAGCCCTAAAAACGTACGTGGATTCATTAGTTCTAATTTTACAATTAAGTATAGCTACAGTTCCATGCCATGCATTCTCCATGTGCCATACTCATAAATACAGCCATCAATGAGTACGTGCGTGCTTTTATTCGTTCCAATTTAGTAATTAGGTACGGCTACAGTTCCATACCATGCATACTCTATATGCCATACTCATAAATACAGCCATCAATGAGTACGTGCGTGCTTTTATTCGTTCCAATTTAGTAATTAGGTACGGCTACAGTTCCATACCATGCATACTGTATATGTCATACTCATAAATACAGCCATCAATGAGTACGTGCGTGCTTTTATTCGTTCCAATTTAGTAATTGGGTACGGCTACAGTTCCATACCATGCATACTCTATATGCCATACTCATAAATACAGCCACCATTCCTGTCCACTATGGACACACACAAGCCTCATACATATGCATGCGTGTGTCTTTAGAGCTTCGAGCCGAGGTGATGTTGTGTGGCGAATTGTATCTCTCGTGGGTTCTAGTGGGTTATCATATTCCAACTGCAGCTAAGGGTGCGCACTATTCGGGCTAGACAGTGTTTTCAGCTAGCATGCCTTATTCTTGGTTAATTGTCCACTTCTAAGCCTCTATCGTAGGACGCACTATCACACTGTCTCTGGAGTGATGTCGTCTGGCATACTACATTCCTTCTCACCTTATCTCAGGTAACTATCAATGCTCATTAATACCATGCAACAAAGCCTTTCGAGTGTGTAACCAGCACGACGCTGCTCTATACAATAATCATTGTGATAAGCTACTAAACTCAACCCAAGATAAATCATTAAAACTATATATATATATGTATATATGTACATATATGTATCTATGCATATATATTTATCTATATCTATATATGTATATGTAAATATATGTACATATACGTAAAATATATACGTGCATATATGGACATATATATATATATATATATATATATATATATATATATATATATATATATATATATATATATATATATATATATATATATATATATATATATATATATATATATATATATATATATATATATATATATATATATATATCGATATGCATATATATATATATATATATATATATATATATATATATATATATATATATATATATATATCATTATCATCTAAGCAGCCACTGCTAGTATACCGCTCTTCATCTGCCGCTCGAATTCACGCCTATACTGAAAGTTGGCGAAATCGGACAAAAAGCACTTTCATTGGTTAATTGTCCATTGCTGCCACCAGCATCGGCGTTTGTACTGTCGTTGATACCTGCTCTCAGATAGAAAACTAGGCGATCTGGGAAAACATACTTTATTCCTGGATAATTGTCCATTACTACTTCAAGCTTTAGCCCGTAGTAGAGTCCGTTCCATCGTCACTCGAGCCTGCGCGTATTCCGACAGATAAAAACCACCTCATGGTGTGCGATCGAAGCAAGTCTCCGATACTCTGCTCTCGGCACTCAACCCCTCCATCCTTCTACAGCCAATACCGATATATATATATATATATATATATTCTTCTCTGGCCTGCTTGATATGCTAATTGGTGTTCCATAAGGCGGTCACCTTGGATGAAACGTTCAATTCCTGGATAATTGTCTACTATAGCTTGCGGTTGCATTGACACGCAACTATCTACTAATGCCTACTAATACTTCCGCAGTCGAAAGCACTACTATCCCTTCCTGTTCCGCTTGATGAGCTTTAATGGGTTCCGAATGATAGTCAAGTCGTTTGGGTTTTCGATTCCTGGATAAATGTCTAATATGGCATGTACTTGTAGCCAGTCATTATCACTCAATTCCCTGTATACTCTCCCTCAGTATCCAACAACTCGTGTCGTTTACGAACGACGTCATTGCTGTACGCTATATTAGACTCCTGGATAATTGCCCATTAACCACAATCGAATTGACGCGACTAATACTCACTATTAGACCGTCGTTTAAGCCTGCGCGTGTCTTGAAACACGGTTATCTCTCTGCCGCGTTTCACAGTTCTATCACGGAAGCCAATACGATATTTCGAGATGAGAATGACGTATACTGTCAACATCAAAAGTCGTATACACAAACACCGACCTGAGTACAATTAGCATAGAAATTATATATATATGAATATATATATTTATGTATCTATATATATATATATATATATATAAACATATATATATATATATATATATATATATATATATATATATATATATATATATATATATATATATATATATATATATATATATATATATATATATATATATATATATATATATATATATATATATATTATATGATATATATATAATATGATATATGTATATGTAATGTATATATATATATATATATATACATATACATATATATATTACATATATATTATATTATATATATATATATTGTATTATTATATGTATATGTACACATATATATAATATATTATATATATGTATATGCATGGCATATTATGCTATAATACAATATTAGCATATATATTATTATTGTTATATGCTATATATATAATACATATAATATACACATTAATATTACTAACATATAATACCCATATGCACATGTATATTGACATTAATGCACATGATGTGTATGTATGCATATTATGTAATATATGTAATATATATGGCATATGTTAATATTGGCATAACATATAATACGCACATGACGTACATACGCACGGCACGTGTGCACGCACGTGCAGCAGTATTATTATTATTATTATTATTGGCTATTATGGCCATTATTATATATTAATATTATACATATATATTATTATTGTTGGCTATATACATAATATATATTATTATTAATATGTATATTACGCAACATACATTATTATTATTATTATATTGGCTAATGCTATATTAATAATATTATACATAATATTAATATATTATTATATTATTACATGTTGTTTATATTATATATATAATATATTAATATATTATTGATAATATAATAATAATATTATATTACATATATATATTATTATTATATATAATATTATTATATTATATATATATAATATTATATAATATATATATAATAATATATATATAATATACATATATATATGTATATATATTATATTATATGCTATATATATATATATTATAATATATATTATAATAATATATATATATATATATATATATATAATACACATACACACATACATGCATAACACACACATACATACGTACATACTTACTTACATACATTGCATACGTACGTACATACATGCATACGTACATACATACATACATACATACATACATACATACATGCATGCATGCATACATACATACATACACAACACACATACATACATGCATACGTACATTCATACATACATACATACATAAACACTCGTATATATATATATATATATATATATATACTTTTTTTCCTGTAAACATACTGTGTACACGCACATGTCCCCACTTACATACTTAGGTGAAAGTATAGGCACATCCTGTATGTCTTCACTCTTCACAGTCCTCCCCGAGTCTACGCTAGATCTCGAGCTGATGTCACTGGTGTTGTTGACAGGTGTCAGTCCCGCCGTAGGCCCTAATCTTTTCGGCCGCAGAGGTGATAAAGCCCCCCTAACAAACTCGTATGTCCCTGAGCTGCCATAGGTGTGTGTGATTGTAGCTGCGTTGGTATCTGCGTGTCAGCATGCAACAATGTTAGGGCAGGCCCACAGCCCTGCGTCTGTGTGCGCGTCTGTGGTGTGTGTCCCTGTGCCTGTACAGATATACTCACATATTCCTGAGTGAGTGATACACCACCCTCACTCGTACTGACAGCCTGGTCAAAGCTCTTCGGTGTGCTTACAGTCGGCACTATAGTCGTATCCTCTGCTATCTCCGTGGATGCCTCTACAGTGGTGGCCGGTGTAGAACTCGTAACCACCGGGCCACAGCTTTGGTATGTCTTGAGTTGTGTATCGGTCGAAAGGGGTGCGTGGGACAAACGCGTTGGGCTCCCCGAACATGAGCGTGTGAGTGTGCGTGTGTCTATGCGTGTGTCTATGCGGGTGGGTGTATACTTTCGGTGTGTCTTGCGGCGTGTATGAGACGGTGTCACGGAGAGCATACGGTAGATGGTGGGGTTAGGGTCCTTGTCCTTGCCCTTATTCTTGCTCGAAAGGGTGCGTCGTTGTTGTTGGTGTTGTTGTTGTTGTTGTTGTTGTTGGGTTATGTGTGTGTCGGTGGAGTTCCCTTCTCCGTTGCCTACCGTCAACTGTCGGTTAGACACGATGGTCTCATCGGTTAGTCTGTGGACGTTGGAGACAAGATACATATGTTCATCATCCGGGAGGATTTGACCCTTTGATTATACAAACACGTCATAGATTTGTATTGATAGTTTGAATAGCATTCCCATATACATAGGTATCCTGGTGTCTAATTAGTTTAAACTGAATTCCCATATACATAAATATCCCGGCGTTTAAATAGTTTAAACAGAATCCCTAAAAACGTAGGTATCCTGGTGTCTACATAGTTTAAATAGTTTCAATACCATTTCTATATACACAGATTATCTCAAGTAAGCGTATCGGGCTATTGGTAGCGCAACTCCGTAGTACTCGATCTTGACTCGTACGTGACAACTGTGGTTTTCAATATGGAACCTATCAGTACAAAGACACACCTCTAATGTGCTAGAACAGACGTATGGTGCTATAATCACATGGCAATACCTCTGGGTTCAATCATTCGGCCGGAAATAAAATACAACTATCCATATAAATACACACACCTAACGTATCAGAACAGGGTCTAGGGTTATAGAGGTACAGGATTTGGTGGTGATATAGACACATTGCAACGCATTGCAATACCTCTGAGCTTGATCATAGGGCCGGCTATAGCTGCTAACAGCGTACGACGTCAGGGCAGGCACCACGTCACTCTCCACCTGTGCGAGAAATGCAAAGCAATGCATGTCAGTGATCGTCAAGTGAAGTCAGGAACACCTGTGTGTCTGTGTGAGTGGTACAATGCATGTCTTATGAAATAGACACCTGTGTGTCTGTGTGAGTGGTATAATGTTTGTCCTATTAAACAGACACCTGTGTGTCTGTGTGAGTGGTGTATAATGCAAGTCTTATCAAATAGACACCTGATACCTGTGTGAGCAATCTGAAATGCGAGCTACATAAGGCTATGACGTCCACATGCAGCGTGAGATAGAGAGCTTGGCTTGTGAATGCAACGGCAACGGGAACAAACATAAGCTTCACTACGCAGTGCAAACACACGCTCGACTTAGACTGGAAGAGCACCACACAGTACAGTTCACCGGTAGACGTACTAGTACAACACTACAGTAGCTAATCAAATTAAGCAGATTGGGTGCGACAAACGTCATGGTGGACAATTAAACAGGTACCTCGTGTGGCACTACCAGAGAACCCATGTGCCCAGTCGCCTTTCCGGCAAGTGACGGGAAGATCTAAATGCAACATGCAAAACAAAATGTGTGGGTCAAAACGTCATTCGGCGGTGTGTAGCGGGCGCGTATAGAATGTATAGGGCGTTTGCATGTACAGCTGGATGTATATGGGGGTGTTGCTGTGCATATGCATATAGATGTATATGATGGTTTTCCGGTATAGACATAGTCGCGACGTCTGCGCACACAATACGCAGATCTAAATTCGTTACCGGAACACACACACATACATATATATATATATATATATATAGATATATATATATATATATATACGATATATATATATATATATATATATATATATATATATATATATATATATATATATATATATATATATATATATATATATATATATATATATATGATATATATATATATATATATATATATATATATATATATATATATATATATATATATATATATATATATATATATATATATATACGTATATGTATGCATGCAATGCTACATGTTGACTTCAAACTTAGCTCTTTACTAGGAAAAACATACATGCACATTCAGGCAGAACTATCTGTGCACTTCACAGCTACTTTATGAACCCACATGAAACCATAACATACCACCACACAGACAATTAACCTTAACTCTAAACCCTAAACCCTAAAACCCCAAATGAAACATCCTAAACCCTAAACTACTCAAGGAACCCAAATCAAACATCCATACGTTCAACATATCACCACACAGACATTGGACAACCCAAATCAAACATCCACTAAAACCCTAAGACCTAAATCAAACACTAAATTCTAAAACTACTTGACTGTATCACACATCTACATTCGCGACATCTGAATGGTATCGCCACTGCAAATTTTCTCACTCATCCCACGTCTTAAGGGTTTTAAACCCCTAAACCCTAAAATCTTTACGAGTGACTACTTGTACCTGCGATCGTACAACTACCCCTGAACGCGAAGTTCATGTCTACAAAACACACACACTATATATATATATATATATATATATATATATATATACTTGCTTCTTACGACCCACTCACCGTAGATCGCTGCCGTCGCACACTGTAGACTCTAGGTGCGTCGTTGGTTTCTCTCTCTACTTGAATGCGCTTTTGTACGTCTGTAGAACATTGGAACATGAGATATATTATATATAACAACTGTACAGACACATAACAGTTTGCATTAGAACATTGGAATATGAGATATAAGTATATAACAATTGTGCATACACATAACGGTTTGCAGAACGTATATATATATATTAACTGTACATACGTATGGTACTCTACAATACATCAAAGCCCTCGTGATGTGATACAGATATCAACTGTCCATGCGAAGAACATTTTGTCAAACACATGTATACCAACTGCACATACGTATGACACACTACAATCCTAAAAAGCTATCGTGATATGGTACACACATACAACAACTGTACATGATTCTGATACTAGAAGGTATATCCAGATATGAGAAGTATTTCAACTGTGCTTCTACCCACTTGTGGAGGCATAACATTTGATGGGTCGTTGTAGAGCATCCTGATATGAATATCCAACGTGATAGTAGGTTCAACTGTGCGTGCACATAATCCTTTGTAATATATCGACAGACCATAGGTATACCAACGGTACGTGCACATACTCTGATCTTAAAGCATCTGAAATTAAGATATATATTTCAGAATTAACTATACCTACTAATTCGTAGATAATATGCGAGACTGTACGCACGCACATGTCTTGGTCTGTTCAAAACAGGTGACCTGTTCGCATACATACATGAAAACATATTACAACATTCACTAAAAACTAAAAACTAAAAACTAAAAACTAATATATATATATATATATATAAATATGTGTGTGTGTATAAAAATATAATAAAAAATTGTAGCTTAGCAGGCAACTTACCCACATACACATCGGTTTCGTCGACTATTTCCTCCTGCAGTATGAGATATCATTTAAACAGTCAGAAAAACAATCAAAACGATACTCCATCGAGAGCAAGATACAACCTGCACAATGGCTGGCATATGCTTACTTATTATGTGATATTATATGCTATTGAATGATAGTATGTCTATAAATAAAAAATACATAGATACTTATTATGTGATATTTTAAGTTAATGAATGATAGTATTTCCATAAAAAAAAACTACATCGATAGTTAAGGAGCAATATTGAATATTAGCATGTCTATAAACAAACTACATACATACTTAAGAAGTGTTATTGTATGTGATTGAAGGTCAGCATGTCTATAAATGAACTACACACATACTTAGGAAGTGTTCCCGTATTTGATTGAATGATAGCATACGCCGAGATATACAGTCACACTCGCACATGCACAAACCCACCCACACAACCCATAAAGCCCATTCACGCTAGTGTCACGTACGTTAATCAATTCCTCTATCACATCCTCCAGTGTGATGATTCCAATGGAGTTTGTCTCTGCGTCATGTACCACTGCCATATGACCTGCACACACACACACACACACACACAGAGGGAGGTGTGGTGAAGTGAACATTCGTTAGCATAAAACCCTAAACCCTTTCTCTATACAACCCTAAAACCCTATACGACTGTCATATGATCTACAAACACACACACATATATATATATATATACAGAGAGAGAGATAGAGAGAGAGAGAGGTGGGAGTGAGGTGTAGTGAAGTGAGCATTCGTTAGCATAAAACCCTAAACCCTTTCTCTATACAACCCTAAAACCCTACACCACTGTCATATGACCTAAAAACACACTCACACTCACAGAGAGAGAGAGAGAGAGAGAGAGAGAGAGGGAGATGTAGTGAAGTGAGCATTCGTTAGCAGAAAACCCCAAACAATTTCCCTATACAACCCTAAAACTCTCAAACTCTAAAAACCGTATTCCACTGCCATATGACCTGCACACACACACACACAGAGAGAGAGAGAGAAAGAGAGAGAGGGAGAGGTGTAGTGAAGCGAAGTGAACGTTTTCATTAGATATAATCAGGCTATAGGTGTCCCGCTATGCATCACGCACCACACAACCCTAAAACCCTACAATCCTATCACCAAGGGGTCACCACTCAGTTCATATATCTATCTGCTGAGAACTCTGCGCACGCGATACAACACATAAAACAACGAGCACTCAGGTACAGTAGCACTTCGATTCTTACTACGCATGTGCACACACCCTTCGAAAACTGAAACGGCACCAGATTGGACATACATACGTCCTCCATCGGACAAAACTAAAGTTTTCCAGAAGTCAGCTACGTGCACATGTGGACCTGCACATAATGTAGGTATCACTCACTCATACCTACACATAGGTACGTGTGTAGGTATCACATACTCATACCTACACACAGATACGTGCTTAGGTATCACTTATTCGTACCTATATATAGGTACGTATGTAGGTATCACTTACTTTTTCCCGTCTGGAACTTGTTCAGCATGTCGTACAGCTTGTAATCTTCGTCCACATGGAAAAGCTGAAACATTGGCATTTCACTGCAAATTTAGAAGTGGAAGCGTGAGATTAGGTCAGCTTCTTCATTTGCGTATATTTTGGAGACGGGTTTGATGTATATATATATATATATATATATATAAACTCACTGAACGGCCTCATGCATAGAATCTGAAGACCTCGAATCTCAAAAGATCGAAAAAGAACCAATATCAATAATACATGCAGGCAAACACAGACCCAAAGCACAGAACGCCCGTGTAGATATATCACACATATGAACATTTGGAACGGAATTTAAATTGCGCCGTTACAAGCGAAAACTTTAGATTAAAACTTAGACCTTGCAGTGATAGTTTAAACCATACCGTATAGAGATGCCGTTCCGCACATCACACAGCACCAGATTGCGGACCATCATGAACCCGATGATGTTATTCCAGTCTCCCTCGTATATCGGTATGCGCGAATGGCCTGCCTCAAGTACCTACATATGAAGTGATTCAACTAGTGGTGAGAAAGAGGTGATAGACATGTGAATGGGCTCTATCACGCCAAGTAGAGTACCTACATATGAAGTGATGTAGCTAGTAGTGAGAAAGAAGTGACAGCAAGTGAAGTGATATCAATATATATATATGAATATATATATACCACTATAAATAGACCACTATAAATACATTGATATCAACACACACATCCTAACCACGTCCTTGTGCAAAGGTACATACCTGGGAGACCCATTCGTATGTGATGATCTTGTTGACATTCACAACTAACACGGCTTCCAGTGGTGTCATGGCGTGTCCAACAGTTTTAGATGTCATCTCAATAGCAGCTCTGATGATGGTCACCTGTTCAAAATGGTATATTACGGGGTCATGGTAAGTATGTAGGTATGTGTATTAGTATGTATTTATGGATAGGTGTGTGTGATGGACACGTGTGTGTGTGTGAAGGAAATGGAGTATGTATACATATAATATATATATATATATATATAATACATATATACATATGAGAACGACGTCACATCGATAAAGAGCACCATTCAGTGCAAACACATACATACATATCCAAAAACACATACATCATTTTCATAAACACAATAATAATTTAATATTATATTAATACATGCCACTCGTATTTGGTAAGTTTGGTATAGTATAATATTGCAGTGTGATGTGCTATCCTGTCATATATTATAATATACGCATGTGCATGGATGCGTCCGTATACTCTCGTCCATGAGTACAATGCTGTAGAACAGATACACATGTGGGGATCAAATGCACATATGCAGTTCAAATAAGAATACTTATATTAATATATATATATATATATATATATATATATATATATATACAAATATAAATATAAAAACATATATATATATATATATAGTTCACATATCAATGTATATATATATATATATATATATATATATATATAGTCCACATGCCAATACATATATATATATATATATATATATGTATATATATATATATATGTGTGTATGTATGTATATATGTATATATATATAGTCCACATGCCAATGCATATATATATATATATATATATATATATATATATATATATATATATATATATATATATATGTGTATGTGTATGTATGTATATATAATATATATATATATATATATATATATATATATATATATGTATGTATATGTATATATGTATATTATATATATATATATATATATATATATATATATATATATATATATATATATATATATATAGTTCATATATCCTTTCATTAGATTTACCTCGTCGAAAGTCAATGGCTCGTCCTCTTCATCCGACAAATTCCCACTGCCATTTTCCCGAACTTCGGGTGTGTCCGTGCCCAGTAGGGGTGTCCTCTCTCCGTCCAAATTGGACCCGTGTGCACCTTTTGGGCGATGGCCTATGCCATGTAGGGCCACGAGTTCCTTCAGCTCTTGGCGTCTGCAAAGGTGTAGGTGCAGATGTCATTTTTGTACTGAGTAAACGTATCGTGTTCCGTAGTCATCTTACGCCCGGACGTTTGATCCAACTCAACATGAACATATATACAACGACCCGCATGCATCCTGAAAGCTCAGAGACTACGTCAGTGCTAAACAGTCGGTGAAATAAGAGGATTTATTCCATCAGAAAGAATATACTTCTAGGGTTAAATCTTGTTATATATATATATATATATATATATATACATAAATACAAACATGCATACATTTATATATATATATATATATATATATATATATATATATATATATATATATATATATATGTATGTATGTATGTATTATGTATGTATGTATATATATATATATACAACACGCACCTACTTGGATACGAATACCTATCTACAGTGATCAGAGTAAAGACCGCCACTCTAAGCATACCGATAGAACTGGCCGTGATCTACACCGAGGATGCGATCAAGCAACCAACCAATAGGAAAGGAGATAGGAGTGCAGAAGAGCATCAGCAACCACACCAACGGCGCGGCATAGTACCCAACCGCCAGCCCATACTTCGAACATACCGCCTGGAGGAGTAGAAGCCAAAAATAGAACAGCCTATATATAGATTTAACTATATATGGGAGCAAATAGTATAGGCTATAAATAGATTTAACTATATACGGGAATGCAGGAGTGTGGCATCGCATCCCGCCCCCAGTCTGTACTATGAACAAATAGCCAAGTATAGTAGAATCTGTATCAATTGATATAAATATGTAAAGACATGCACGAAGTATGTACCAAATGCTATACACATGTAAAGACATACACAAACTCTGTGCCAAATGCTACACATATGTAAAGACATGCACAAGATCTGTACCAAATGTTATACATATGTAACACTGTGTACATACTTTGATTTGTTTGCTACAAAAAAAAAAACCAAATGGTATGGGCCTCGTATGTCATCTACTCACCTGCGGAATGATTTCTCCGAATAACAACACCGCCGTCACAGACAACAGAATGGCTGGCACCTCAGGCACCATGTGACCCAGAAACACTGGGAGAGCTGAGGAAATAGGAAGCAGGTACTTTCAGAGGATACTAACAACATATGAGAAAATAAGCAGACGTTATAACAACAATGGAGATAACAACCAGATAGAACAACGTATGAGATAATAAGCTGATGATAAACCACATGAGATAGCAAGCAAATTTTATAACATATGAGATAACAACCAGACATTATTTTAACATGAGATAATAAAGTATAATTTGAGATGACAAGCAGACGTTATAACAACATATGAGATAACAACCAGACGTTATTATATCACATGAGATGATAATAAGAGATAATATTAGATAATAAGCAGACTTTATAACAATATATGAGATAACAACCAGACATTATTATATCATATATGAGACAATATGAGATAATATGAGATAATAAGCAGATGATATTACATATGAGATCACGAGCAGCCGCTATTATAACATATGAGATAATAAGAGATATTATGATATAATATGCAAACGTTATAACATGAAATAATGAGCAGACGTTATAACAACATATGAGATAATAAGAAGACGCGTTATTACAGCACATGAGTACTGATTAAACATATGCATCCTACCCTCATTGCACACACACCTACACAACACATGAAGCCAACCCCCGACTAGAGTGTAGTTACGAGTGTTAAATGTGCACACATGAACTCAGTCCGGAGTGCCATTATGACTTATGCCACTTGCTTTACTACTACACACACGACCCCATCCGTATGCAAGCAAGTACGATTAATTAGGGTTTTTTTGTACGTTTTTAGCTACAGCTATGTACACGTGCCTTCCATAGCCCCCGCAATACACAGCAACAGTGTAACCAGCAATACATGTACCAGGGGTAGTATACGTATGCACACAAGTATGGCTGATTCTGGCATATATACACACACCTACAGCCATGTACACGTACCTACCATAGCCCCCCGCAATACACAGCAACAGCGTAACCAGTAATACATGTACCAGTGGTGGTATGCGTATGCACACAAGTATATCTGATTCTGACACATATACACACACCTACAGCCATGTACACGTACCTACCATAGCCCCCGCAATACACAGCAACAGCGTAACCAGTAATACATGTACCAGTGGTAGTATACGTATGCACACAAGTATATCTGATTCTGACACATATACACACACCTACAGCCATGTACACGTACCTACCATAGCCCCCCGCAATACACAGCAACAACAGCGTAACCAGTAATACATGTACCAGTGGTGGTATGCGTATGCATGCACAAGTATGGCTGATTCTGACACATATACACACACCTACAATCATGTACACGTACCTTCCATAGCCCTCGCAATACACAGCAACAGCGTATCCAGTAATATATGTACCAGTGGTAGTATACTTATGCACATAAGTATGACTGATTCTGACACATATATACACACCTACAGCCATGTACACGAACCTTCCATAGCCCCCGCATTACACAGCAACAGCGTAACCAGTAACACATGTTTCCGCTCCACCAGTGGGAGTATACGCGTCGCATGGATACGGTCACTGGTAGAGCCCCCGTTCTTCAGAACTAGCAAGGACGTAGAGTCTAAGGACAGGAGCCCGATGGTTAAGCCAGACATCAACCCTGGCAGGATATGAACGTAGGTGTGGTATGGGTATAGGGTATTTGTTAATAAGGACAGATACACATGCACATGCATTCATACATATAAATATACACATACATATATTCATGCATACATACATACATACATACATACAAACACACACACACACCTACACACACACCTACACACATACATACATACATACATACATACATACATACAGACAGACAGACATAAATACATAAATACATACATAAATACATACATATATACATACATACATATATACATGCATACATACATACATATATATATATATATACAAAAATACATACATACATACATTACATGCATGCATGCATGCATGCATGCATATATATATGTACATACATGTATGTATATATATATATATATATATATATATATATATATATATATATATATATATATATATATATATATATATATATATATATATATATATATATTATAAATATATTTGTGTGTGTGTGTGTGTGTGTGTGTGTATTCTTATATATGTATATAGCCAAGATGCTAGATAAACAAATATACATGATTTTGTACACATAAGAACTCTCACACTAGTATAACCCACCTGCAAATAAAACTAGGAATGTGCAGATGCAGAAGTGGTACCAGAACCGGGGTGAATTACTGGGGTCCAAGGCCACCGACGTATAGTCTACCCCATCACATACAACTATATGCGCACCCGTGCGCGAGCATCTGTCGTATCAATAACCGAGTGAGACATATTAGAGATCGATTATTATGTATGTAAGTACATATCAAGCACATACAAATGTAACCAGGTACAATTACATGTTGTGTTTGTGTGCGGACTGATACGGTTTATAATTCAATATACCCATCAGATAAGATATGCCTACGATTTGATTCACACTGATACTCGCGGCTACAAAGAAGGTAGTGCTGTCAACAAATACGTTTATTCAGAAACAGACCTCCAACACAATATTCGTTACTCTAACGCATGTGAACTCAACAATAAAGCACGGTATGGAAAGTATATCATAAGTGACTGCAAGAAGCGAGTATGATATACATTATATTGATATATATATATATATATGTATATATATATATATATATATATATATGTATATATATATATATATATATATATATATATATATATATATATATATATATATATATATATATATATATATATATATATATATATATATATATATATGTGTGTGTGTGCATACGTGTATGTGTATACATGTGTGTGTGTGCATACGTGTGTGTGTGTTTTTTTTTGTGTATGTGTGTATGTATGTGTGTAATTATACATCATTAATGCTTGTTGCTCCGATTCGTCACTCTTCGTATTGGCAATGATCAGTTTAAAAATTTATATTTTAAAATTTCTACTATATTGGAGTGTAGACCAACAAGCGTACATCAGTACATACGTTATTGGCACTGGCTTCGGCCAGTCAACTGTTTGACCTGGGTTGAGAAATGGCTCTGCGGTCGCAGCAGCGGCGAGAAGTATCCATACTAATTTCGTATATGAACACAGACGGAGTTTGGGCATTTTGTTGATAGATGAACTGGTTCATACATTTTCCATGTATTCTGTCAAATATAGTATTCACTTACATATAGTGATAGAGATAAAGCTATTATAATGAATACGGTTATAACATATTGAGACTATTATAGTAAAGGTACATACTTTATACGTATAGAGATAAAAGAGGTATATAAATAGATATTGCAAATGCGTAAATATTTTCAAACGACTACAGTGCCACGGTGGTCTGCGGAAGTGTGGCCTACATTTATTATGCCTCTATATAAAGACACGGCTGATGTTGAGATGAGTGTATGCGCCAAAATATTTGAACCAATCAGAATTATTTTGAAGAATATTTACAATCAGTGAATCATATTTTCAAAAATACGTTCAAATATTTACTTCGTTTTAAATCCAATCAGGAACCAAAACTTTCGATTGAGTCATAATTACCAGTTTCCTGTTTTACTGATACATGTCCCGACAAATCCATATCAAAGACATGTGCTGTACAGCGACAGCAACAGGCTCTTCAAATCTGATAAATGCACCGATTCGAACATACGTTACCAACCGAATTTATTCGGTTGTAATTTCGATGATTTATTCTACTAAATTGTGCCTTGCTGATCGCGTTATATGATCATTGTGTTAGGGTATGTACTTACAGATTGATGATCGAAATGTATAATAGACAAGGGTATAATTATATCAGATAGGCAACAGCCCCAAAATCAATACCTCAAAATTCGCTAAGGTCGATGGAAATCGGTAATCCATGCAGTTCATTGCCTGTAGTCTATTGATAATTTAGTGCATCCAGAGTGACTTGTGGTACGACAATCTCATATATCACAGGACGAAGTTGTATATTTAATGCAGTCATCTCTGCCAGCTGTGTACTAAGCCTAACATAACATCTCGTACTTTTGCTGCCAGTCAAAGGAAGTTGGAAATCTGTGCAGGCACAAATCAATTTTAACATTCCAGTATGGCCAGATAACACCGGGCACAGTCTATTCAGAAAGTCATGCATAGTGTAAAAAAGCATTTTACGCAAAGTATTACGAAATTGCCCACATTACTACATAGAGTTCATAAAAGGTAGGTAGAGTGCACACAGAGTATTCACGATGTGTCAATACAGAGCTCACCCAGCGCCCACACCGCAGAGTACACGCCTAGAGGCCCCACGCAACCAGGTAGTACTTCTTGCACATTGGAGGATAGAATGGATCACTTGGTTAAATAACAGCTGCTTTGAATGTATTCAATAGCTGACAGCTACGATTAATTACCAGATATCGGCATTACAGCTTCTAAAACACTAGATAATGAATATTCCTAGCACATAGTAACTCTGGAAAGCGATACAACTATAGTCTGCTATTTGAAAATGTACATGTGTCCACTAATACATTTTGCGACTACCATGTAAACCATTGAAAAACGATGGCGATATCTCTCCTTGCGCCCTCTGAATTTACTAGTAGATATTGGGTTGTGTGTAAATGTACGCTACTTAGTTCTCAAAGCTCATAGCTTGCTCTCTTGTCTCTATGCGGTCTATGTTCTGTAAATCAATATTTATCATCAGTGGTAAATAAATATACCTGTCGCAAGCGACAGAGGGACCTGAAAGCGTTAAACGCACAAATGAAACAGTAATAATTAAGATGTTAAAATTTTACAATTCCTGATCTGTACCCGTTTCTATGCCTTAAAATTTGAATGAGGTGTTTAACCTAATATGGCTTATAGCGTGACCAGAATTGTGACACTTATATAAGGTTTATATATTTTTATAGTAAATATATACGCTTTCAATAATAAAATATGTAAAACAAAAAAATAATAAATACCAAAAAAAAAGCCATTTAAAAAAAAACTCGGCAGCCGACGGGCGACGGCCGACACTCTCGACACTCGATCGACGACACGCACAAGGCTATCGACACGCTAATAAAAGGACAATATTTGTTTTTAATAACGATCTGTTGTAAATTATCTTTATGTCAAACTAAAAACATCACAGCCCCCCGGAATATTCAATAAAAAGAAACATTCAAATTTACGACAATTTGTGTTACTTTTGGTTCTATTTAATTTTACTATGTGGATATTACTCCCGTGAGAAATTCATAAGACTGATATGTATGCTTTTTTGAAGAAAAATAAAGTGCTTCATATTTCTTTATCGGTAGATCTAAATGATACATTAATGTTCAACTTCTTTCCGCACCCCCAGGCTGTACACTGCTTTGTAGGGTAAGTCCCTAGTTGCGTCTTCCCTGTCCTCTATCTGAAGCAACAAGTACTGTATTTATGGAAACTACTTGAGTTTGCATAGAGACAAACAGCAAGACAAGAAGAACACGAAGAGTCAAAGCTTTTCATGATCAAATAAAGCAATCTGTTGGAAAGTATAAATAATCTCGACACCTTGAAACATCAATAGTTTAAAGTGGCAGTCTAAACCGAACAGCAGTATTATTTAAGCTACATGTCATCTACAGTGAGCATAGAGCCTGCAATTTACGCCACGCATATATCAAAGATTTTGACATACATAACACAGCGCACACACATACACGCTCTAGATAAGCACGATGTCAGCCTTGTTGCAGATACCCAGCAATGCTGTAGAGGACATCATTGCAGGGGATGTGCTTGCATGTGGCTTCAGTGCGACTGGATTGGACAACCCCGAATCTCATACACTCCATGCATATCCTACATCTCCATCGCAGACTGAGACAGCGACGGTTAAGGCACATAAGCACAAAAAGAACTCACCCATGCAAAACCCCAGTGCACGACTGCTACGCCATCTGATGAGTGCAAGCACTCCCAAAGATAATACCCACAGTGATAGCAATATTTACGGCTCGGATGGAGATGATGGTAACATTGAAGACAAAAATAATACTAACAATAGTGCTAATACCAATACCAGAACCTCCCAGTATACTTTGAACTCGGGCTCGGGCACCAACACCCCCACCAAGCGATTGTTCTACCAGGACGTCGCACTATTGCAGCAACTCAATCAGGAAAGCAACGACGGTATAGTCTTCGCAGCTGATTTCCAGGAGAAGCTCGAGACCGCTTCTAGACTCAACTTCAACGTCGCAGAGGATATAAACTGCACTACCGGCATGAATACGATGGACGCGGATACCATGAGCTTGGCATCTCATGTCGGGAAGGTGTTCAGCGGGTATATGGTGTTGTACAAGCAGGGTAGTAATGTATTGTCGGAGAGTGGGGGTTCGCACAAGCCCAGATGGGTCTCTTTAACTCAAGGTGGGAAATTAGTCGTGTGCAAGCGTGCTGAGAATGGACAATACTTGGGTAAGCCACGGATCATAGACCTCGTGCACTACGACAGATGTGACTTTGTTGGGGAGAGCAAGACCTTGATAACTCTGTACTCAACGGACCGTAGCAGAAACGTCAAGAGCCTGTGCTTTGTGGCACCCGAGGGCCAGCTAGCCTGGGAATGGCGCAACCTGATTAACACGAGTATAAACCAGGTTAAACTAAGGAGTATGCTGAGGAAAGAAGTGCAGGGGACCAGGGGTATGATTGTGGGAGGTGCAGGTGCAGGTGCAGGTGCAGAGGGCCCGGAAAGGTCGGTACTTGGGACAGTGTCGCATATGGCGAGTACGCGCGAGTGCTCGGAAGAGGAGGCGTACAGTGCCAGTCCGGCACCGATGTCTTGAGTATAGCTCATGCATAGCTAAACAGAATGGGCGGCTTACATTCCATGCGGGTTCTGTGTGAGCGTGAAGCTCACTATTCATGCATACAGTACTAGTAAATGTGTTGGTACGTACTATAGTATAAGTGGCATACTTGAGTATGGCCTAGCATGTGCGTATATATATACATATATATATATATATATATATATATATATATATATATATATATATATATATATATATATATATATATATATATATATATATATATATATATATATATATATATATATATATATGTATATATGTATATATATATATATATATATATATGTATATATATATATATATATATATATATATATATATATATAACATATATAATATAACATAACATAATATATATATGTGTGTGTGTGTGTGTGTTTTTATGTGTATGGACAAGGGGAACACTGGAGTACACTATCCCCTGCTTCGAGTGACTATAGAGCCTGGTCACGGGACCGATCAACTCCATAGGCCAATGTATTGAATCGACGCCAAAGTGCTCGTGCTACAGCCTATACGTATGTATGCCTCTGAGTCTTCGCCTACTTAAGAGGAGCGCTATCGAAATGCTAAGATATCTACAGCTCTGTTTGTTCGACACATGAATCAGATCGGCGTTTGCGGGATATGCAATTGTATCGGACAGATCACGGGCGAGCTCTCCGAAGTAAAGCGCAGTGATTCTCATAAACTACACTTGCTATGAATGTCGATAATATGCTTTATATATATATATATATATATATATATATATTGTAGTGTACACAAACATGATTGTGATTCCCAAACACTACGCTTATCATGCATGTCGATAACACACTATATATATATATATATATGTGTGTGTGTGTGTACACAAACATGATAGCTATATGTGATTCCCAAACACTACACTTGTCATGAATGTCGATTTATATATATATAGTATACACAAACATGATTGTTTTTGTGACAACAGCCGAGTGTGACCGTAAGTGTACACGCCCGAGCCAAACTCGACTCGCTTTCCAACTGATCGACCAAATCATGAGCATGTTCCTATTTCTAGTTTATAGCTACATGAGAGTACATTCGGTTTAAACATACACACAATAACTAAGAATTTCTACATGATAGTATGTTCCTATTCTAGTATATAACTACATGAGAGTATATACATGTACTGGTGTGTTTACGCACATAAACACAAGTAAAACATAAACAACAGCCACACGCTAGTATGTTCCTATCTAGTACATACCACCTACACGAGATACACCACACGAGACCTTTACGTTTGGTTGCAAGCGAACAGCATACTGCCGTAGAGCCTTAGATACGGACCACACACCACATATACGTAAGCATACATACGCAGAGATTAGCTTAACATACCTGGTGAAACATGTAGGGATATGTAACTGTAGGATACACTATCGTGTAACCATTTCCGTCTCTACAGACACAAGCAACGCTACTCGCATGCCGTACTGTACTGCATGTTTCACATTGATATACGCTTTGGCTGATAGTTGCGTGGGCTGGTATATTCCATATATGGTGGACTAATATATATCCGTGAACGTACATATCCGTCAGACGCATCAATCAGGCAACGCGTATATACGTTTAATTGATAATTGCGTTGAATGCGATTACAGATATATCCGTTAACGATATGCGTGTTAATTGATATATGGATGCGTACACATACATGCTACGTATGGTGCTGTTTGACAGACATCTACTTCAGATAGCGTTAAGAGCCCTTCTCTTCCTGCTGTGTTTAACTGATATATCCATATAAGATATGTCTATATAAGATATATCCATATATGACATGCACATATAAGATACATCTATACAAGATATATACATAACATATATCCATATATGACATACACATCTATAGAGTACTCCGTTGTTTTATGTGAAGTTGACGCACACGTAGTTGCAGATGATGGTACGTTTCTTCTATCTCTCCTCCGTCCCGCTTTTGTCCCGCTTTTACAATAGCACGCATCCCCACTCTCAAGGAAACAAAAAAAAAAAAACCCTAATTCTACCTGAAATCGGCGCTACAATTTTATTAATGGGCTGTTTCTGTACATATTTATGTACTTATATATTCACATTGCTTTGAATTTGGTCACTATATTTGGCCTGCTGCTGAGTTCTTGCATCAAATTGGAGGTATGTAGTGCAGAGATATCCTTCCGGTGTATCCCATATGCATGTATATATATATATATATATATATATATATATATATATATATATATATATATATATATATATATATATATATATATATATATATATATATATATATATAGTATAGATGTATGATATGTATATATATATATATACCCGAGCCAAACTATATACCCTCCCAAGAGTAATCGGCTCTTTATTCCGATAGAAATCGGGTCCGTCCCAATAAAAAATATAACCCCGATTCTCGAGGTGTATAGATACGCTTAATCGAAATTGGATCGGTCCGTGCCAGATACTTCGTCCACAGCATCGCCCCTAATTTGTGTGTAAAGCATTTTGACCGTTGACCGAGTCTCGTTGTTGGCTAGTGAGTACTGGTTGCCTGTAGTGGGGAAACCACGACGATGTATGCGGAAGAACGTTAGTATGGGAACCAGGGTTCTGGGTTACTGTATAAAGGTGCAGTTGCCATATATAGGCACAGAGTTGCCTTTTTAAGGGCTCATAGTTACCATATATAGGTACACCGTTGACATATAAGGGTTTCAGTTATCAGCTAGGAGGTATGAAATAGGTAATATGAGGTATGGAATTTAGAAAGTGACAGGTGGAAATATGGAGAAGAAAAGCTCCGTGCGAAACAGGTTTTGAGAGGGGGTGTTGATTGGGCCTGATTAAAGCCAACAAACGATTGTGGCAGGAATATAGTATGTGCATGTAGTTCATGGTGCATATTATGGCAATAGGGGTTTAAAGATATCTGGTGTGGCTTGAGAGTTTTTAGAGTCTAGGGTTTGAACATGGCACAGCTAGCAGTACTCTAGGGTTTTAGGTTTTTCCCGGAGATGCTCGTTTGCCATGGAAGCGTACATGTGCACGATTCAAACGGTGAGAGGCTGTCTATCTGTGATGTACTCCTAGAGGATCATACACACTATACACATGTGATGCTACACACATACACTGGTACACCCCTCTATAGAAAGAAGTCATAGCTTACATCAACAAATCAGATTATACATGTGCATACAGATGCGAATAGACTATGAAAGAGCATGGCCTCAGATGTTCTATATACAGCACTCCAGCCAGAATAGAATATTAAGCTTCAACTAGCCGTGTACATAGGTACACCCCTCCATAGAAAGGAATCATAGCGCACATCAATCACTTAGACAATATGTATGCTTACAGATGCGAATAGATCAGGAATGATGGAAGAGCACAGTTTCAGTTCTATAGGTAGCTTATGATATCGAGCTTCCGATAGCCACGGGGATCCTATGCGTTAAACAGTAACAACGGAGATGGCCAGGACGAACATGCCTTGTACTAATCTCAAGCACATGTGCAAAGCAGTTGGGGAGAGACTCGTGTGTTCTTAAGGACTATAAAAACCCTAATAAAACCCTAAACCCCTACAACGCCAACCCTTAACCCCTAAAACCCTCTGACTACAATCTGTGATCCAAACACACAACGTAGACATCAAAGGATTGGGAATATATACATAATGTGATGCGGAGACTTCAATTGAGAATATAGAGCGTGCTCACACCGTAAAATCAGAGAACTAGGTATATAGATATAGAGTGATGCGGAATATTACGAATGAAAACAGGGCGTGCTTTGACGCCAAAATCAAAGAAATAGGAGCATATATAAAAAGTGGTGCGGACAAAAACCCAATTAAAAACAGGGTTGACCCACCTTTAGGGACGTAGAAATGGCAGCCGCGACTCATGACGAATGATGTCCTGTTGACGGTGACGGTTACTCTTCCCGCCAAAACATGAAACACCTGCAGTTAACATTGAAGATGAGCGGTCTTGAGAATAAATGTGCGCATGTATATGTATGTATGTATATGCATGGGTATTGGGAGTTGTATATATGTGTATATATACGTTATAGCAATATGTAGGAGTTTGTGTATCTGTGCGAAAAGTATATACATGGGCATTGGTAGCTGTGTGTTTGTGTGTGTACATATTAGGAATACGTATGCGCAAGTGTAACTGTGCGTATGTACATACATATATATATATATATATATATATATATATATATATATATATATATATATATATATATATATATATATATATATGTATGTATGTATGTATATGTATGTATGCATGTACGTATATTCATAACTGTATGCCTGTACAAGCACAAGTTGGAACAATGGCAGCTAGTAGAGTAACCGCGAAGGTCGGTGGTAGCCTATACTTTAATTGCGGTGGTCATGCATACAGAACGTGTTAGTTGTAAGGACATTCACAGTAATGTAGGTGTAAGGGCCCTGTCTCCTGCACACAGACACCTTGATAGTGTGGGGTCATAGATACACAGTACACCCGCATCCTTGACAATCGGTTCTTATTCCATAAATTCCTAAACCCTAAACCCTGGACCCTATCTGAGGACCCAAACGGTAGCACCATCCCTAAACTATACTCTCGACGAGTCACATTAGAGATAGCATATTCTACGAACAATCACACCTGCACGTCGATGGACGTAAACTATTCCTGACTATCCATTCGCGATAAGAACTGAAAACCGTGTACATACCCCACAAGCTGTACTAGATACAGGCACACTATATATATATATATATATATATATTGGGATATGTATATATTAGGATATATATATATATATATATACGTATATATATAGTTTATGATATAATATCTGACAGGTCAATAAACTACTGAGACTCTACATGTATACACTAGGTAGATAACTCGGGCACTTACCAACGTGGTATCCGGCCCCACATTGCAATTGGGCTTCAAAGAGTTGGGGCTGATGTGGAATAATCCGGATGTAAAACGATCCGCACGTAGAACCTGTCAATGAACACGACAGTATATTAGCTGTATGCATCGTTTGATGACCAAAAACGTATATACGTATATACGTATATATATATATATATATATATATATATATATATATATATATATATATATATATATATATATATATGTATGTATTCATATATGTATATGTATATATATATATACATTTCCTGTTTGTGAGGTGTTAATACACAAACCATCTCTGAACTAATTTGTTTTCAAATATGAATTACCTGAGCTATCTCGGTTCCGGGCACATCGTCTTCGAGACTCTCCAGATGCACCATTTGGCCAGTCTTTGCGATATCTGTGGCAATTTTTATTTACAGATATATATACATATATATAATGTCAAAAATAAATGAGGTAGCGATAGCTGGTATGTTTATTTTTCATAGTATGCATAGTCACGATATTGACAAGGAGGAATGAAAAAGTATGAGCTAATCCTGCCTCTGTGATTACTATCACAAGCCATACACGGCAAGTAATATATTAGGGTTGCAGATTTGTGGGGGTTTTAGCATACGCCTCCTAAATTGTACTTTAGAACCCCTAAGAACCAAAAAACCTCCTAAAACCCTGAGGTAGTATATTGTCGCCCCATGGGATACACAATTGAGCGCTGGCGCCTGTGAAGTTATGCATTCTAACAATTAAAACGAGTACTCACAACCCCTCAAAAAAAAACTTCAGAATAACATTGACAGCACGATACAACATATATAAATATATATATATATATATATGGACACCAAATATATACAGACGAGAAAATTAACGCTCCAATACGCCACACATGTCGGTGGTCCCCTTTAACCAATATTCACAAAGACGGGTAAACAGTACAACAAACGCCAAGGACTGGCAAACAGTATATATAAACGGAGAATAAAACACTCACAAGTTTGTAACAAACTGAAGTGCTAGTTGACACTGTACCTCTGGGAACCTGGCGGGTGCCCTCTTTCACAAGTATTTTCGGATTGGATCTGCTACTGAAGCCAGCTTGTCGTAGCTATGTGGAGTGGAAACGTTCTTGAACTTCAGATAACATGGGTGTATATATGGGCCAACTATACAATGTCAGGATGGGCACAGATGTGTATGCGAACCCTTGGATCAATGCGGGAGAAGCATGTGTAGGTATGCAAGCGTAGCCAATGATAAAGGTCTATTGATACCGAGAATGTTTGGTTCTAGGTGCTGTATGGAATGGGGCAGAGGAAAAAAGACCTCACAATGCGTACACAGAGACTTAAGTATATCTTTGGGTTGACCTGTATAGCATAGAGGTTACATACGTCAAACGAATACATATACATCTTCATATACATATATATATATATAATATGCGTGTGTGTGTGTGTGTGTGTGTTTATGTGTGTGTGTGTGTGTGTGTGTGTGTGTGTGTATGCATGTATATAAATTTTAGACGAAGTGTACAAAATCCAACACAACATGAACTGACCTCTGTTCCCAGACTCTTGCGCTTCACCAACTTCTTCTCAGCAGTTTGTGGGTCGTCATTGTGCACAATGGCTGTCACATCCACAGTCCCCGACCGTCGCTTCTTTGTTATCTGCCGTTCCTGTTTCCAATACTTTAACGGCTGTACATGTTTCCTCTTACTCCGCCTAGGACCTACTCAATTCAGAATTACGAAACAAAAGTCTTTATATACACATATACACACACACACATATATATATATATATATATATATATATATATATATATAATATATATATATATATATATACACCACACATCATCGTACCTTCTTCGTCGCTCTGTGCGATGAGCTGCCTTCCCTTATCGCCAATCTC
>LUCW03001889.1:67500-75000 GCA_001586965.3 Sphaeroforma sirkka | reverse complement strand
TGTGTGTGTGTGTGTTTGTGTGTGTGTTTGTGTGTGTGTTTGTGTCGCATATTGTTTTGCGCATATGTATATATAAATATAAAACAGTAACAGTCTACGATTCACAGGCTATGTAAATCCAAGACTGTGTTGCGACACCACACCATATCGTTATCGTGTGTGAGTGGCTCGCCACTCCGATATTGCCCATCGCCATCCGCGGAGCTATTTGTATATCTCTTATCATTGGCTGCGAAGCCATTCTCATTGGCCGTTTCGTTATCCTCCAGGGCCTCATTCGTAGCAGCCTCACCGTGGAGCGCCGCACTCTCACTCTCTACACGAATGGCGCTGTGATCCAGGATTAACGAACTATTGTCTGCACCCACCCGTTGTCTACCACCCTGTTTATTACCCGGAAGTACCGCTTTTTCCTTCTCATGCAAAGCGGGACCCAACAGGTGTAGATTGGGGGTAGATGTACTGGCGTGCGGTTGGTCATGCTCGTATGGGCGGGTGTGTGTGTGTGTATGTGATTTTAACGTGTTATTCCATTCCTGTGTGCGAGGTGGAGGTCTGCGGCTACTAGACCTTCGCTGAGTGGTTTCCTCGGGAGTTTCGGCGGTAGACACTGTGCCGTTGACTGACTTGTCTCGTACCCGTTTTTCCCCTCTTTTGCACCTGCAGGGTTTCAAAGTACGGGCGGTCAGAGAGGTGTGACGGCTGCAACTTGGACTCAGACACTACTGGTTTGATATACATTTATATGAATAATCGTTATACGTGTACGTGTATACGTATGTGTATACATTATATATATATATATATATATATATATATATATATATAATCTAATTAAATATTTCTGAGAAGTCGAATGGTGGAAGTCCATACGAATGTACCCAAATACACAGACTGGGAGATGGATAGCTGTATCGTCAAACATACGCAGAAATAAACGAATTGCATTCACTCACTGGTGTGATGACGACATCATATATCAAATAGATATACATATCGTAATAAAAATCATACTTAGGTATTGTACTAAAGAAAGAATTTTTACTGGCAATACGTTCATAAATTTTCACTAGTAATCCGATCATACGAGTAGATTCCTGTCGCGCTGCATACCCACCGTGAACGCGCATGAACATAACATAGCGAAAACGTCTATGATCGAACATTCCCGATAGCACATACTTAATTGCTTCCTTGGCATATGATTCTATCTCGTCTTTGGAAAACATCGTTCGCCTGGCCTTCGTCCTAGCTCTATTCCCCAGAGCCTGCAGGAATGAATCAATCAAGTCATCTGAGTCAGGTTGGCGTATACATGACACGCGTACTGTGTTGGATGGCATATCTGCAGATACGTACTAGTTCGTGTTCACGGGTATTAGTCCAATAATATTATCACACATTAATGCTCAAGGGCGACGAATCCGAATCGCACCCGATGAGAGCTCATTTGACCACACGCAGAGCTGGATCAGGAGGGCATGGTTTGGAGCGAGATATCAGGATTGTCGTTCCAGTTATGTAAATTGCAGTGTGATTCTAAAGGGAAATTCGGGTTTACTCGTATTTCCTAATACGTTGACCTTGTTTTTTAGCCGGTTTTTGAATCACCTTGCACCTGGTTATGATCCATTTTGGGCACACCATGGACCTTCCGAAGCGGTGAACGTGACTGTTCTTATAACCACTGCTAGCACAACTACAAAGGAAACGGACGTATCCACACAGCTAAGACCATGCGCATCAACCACGTGCTAATCCCTCTATCTCTACATTTAAAAACGTACACTCATAAACCTCACAATAAAAAACACAGCCACAAAGGGAACCGGTATGTCCACACAGCTAAGACCATACGCATCAACCACATGCTAGTCACTCTATCTCATCAAAAACTAACACATACTCATAGAACTCGACAATAAAACGCAATGCCACGAATGTGCCTACTCTAGTGGCTGAATCCACGGTTTAAGTCGAGACTATGAGCAACGTCACATCGATCACTCAGTACGTTTGCGTTATCATCCTACACTCAAAAGTATCTAACAGATGGGCTCTAAGCCCGTGACCACCACACACTGACGCATCAACACCCACGAAAAACGGGTTCACTCTGGCAGCTGGAGTCATCGCTGGTTTCGGAATACCGCGCAAAGCCGTGCCACTTAGGCAGAGCATTTTTCTTGTCCCCGACACCAAACTTTACACACCCTAAACGTGTAACCATGACAACCTATAACCATGGCAACCTGTGCAGTCGTCAACGCATCCGCACCCACCGATAAGCTCACCCTAGCGGCAGGAGGTGCCTTGGCCGGTTTCAGCCTTTCGAGCAAAGCCAAACCGATGACTCCAAAAAACCCCCAAGTTCTCAATAACAATGCGGAAACTCCGGCGTTATACACTCTTTTAACATGCACCTATCCCATGTTTCCAATGCACACTCACACTCACAGATACGCTTACTCTAGCGTCAAGAGGTGTTTTGGTAGGTTTCAGCCTTTCGAGTAAAGCCAAACCGATGACTCAAAAAAACCAAGTCTCAATAACAATGCGAAAACTCGGCGTTGTACACTCTATTAACATGCACCTATCCAAGTTTCCGATGCACAGTCACACCCACAGGTACGCTTACTCTGGCGGCCGGCGTCATGGCGGATTTCGGGACCTCGAGTATCGCTAGCTCAGAAGAGTCCTGTTGCTTGGTCGCGTTCTGCTGCTCATTGTCGTGACTGTCATCTGCATATTGACATGGAAAGACAATTGCACATTGGTTGTTTTGTTTCGTTTTGTGAACGTTTGGCCCCGTGTGTGTGGGTGAGGGTCGTCTGTACGTGGAGATTGATAGTCCACAGATGCATCGGTTGCTTGGTAGCGATATGCAGCTCGTCTCATACTGGTGATTTCCTCTGCACACACAGAGTGTATAACAACAGAACAGATGCACCTGTTGCTCGATCGCGTGCCGTGACTGTTCAGCTCGTCTGTACGCAACAATCAAAACAGACAGATCTACGAAACACGCCTTTTTTACGCTATACTTGACTCTTTGGCTATGTGCTTGATATATATATATATATATCCGTAAGGATACGGGTGGTATGCTGTTCGTACATTCAACACATACTAACCAAATAAAAGGGTGTGATATTAGGGTTCAATCCCACACGCTATATACGTCCCAACACCCCACACGATGCGAGCACACTCGTGTGCTGCTACTGACAAGCCTGGAAGATACGACGCCCGGCCTGCTTCGCTTCATAGCAAAGCGAAATACAAATCAACGCTAGTTTCGGGACCAGAAAATTTGAAGAGAGACAAAATATTGCATACCATCAACCACGCCGGCTGCGAAGAATTCGTCGATATTATCGAACCCGTCCTCATCTTTGGAAACAGCATGATTGGGGTATATTCCAGATTTTCTATGAGAAATAGCAGAGGGGTTTGCCAGCTTTGGGTTCAGTATGCGATGAAGTGCGAGAAACTCGCTTTCGGTTATATATTACTTGAATATTGATATATATATATACGTTCTCTCTGACAGTGTGTGCATATATGGTCATCCTTTAGAAATTAGACAGAGCTCTTGCGGACATGTTCCACAAGACCAGTCGGCTACTGGCGGAGTATATCAGCCCCTCTGAAGCAAAAGACTCAAACGGAAGGATTAATATCAGAAAGCTAAACACTACACTGGTTTTCCCATTGAAATCCACCCTGTACTAAGCCTGACCAATACGTTGCCTCGACGTAACTTTGGTTGAAGAGACCATGCGATTACATCGTAGACACTACATCCACACAGCTCACGCGTCTAATGAACAAAGTGCTCCAGGCATGCAAGCCCCTGGCCTTTCACCACAGAAGTTAACTTAAACAAGTAGAACAATATGACATGCTCAACACTAAGAATTGACTCCGCTATAGAGCTTCCTTCTTGTTGCCATGGTGATGTCCCAAACCGGCCTGCACCATACCTTCCTTGCTTTCCAACATTGTGGAATATTGGGTTCGACCTCCGCTTACGCTCCTGTGGTGATTAGAGGTTTTTAAACAAGTGAGTTTGTCATTACTTTTTTATGTATTAGAACTGTGCAACGCGATTCGTCCGCACATGCATTCCAATATAGCTGTAATTCTAGGTTCGTCACAGAAACGGCACTCCAAACAGGATTTCAGGTAGACTCATACACTTCTCATCTGTTTAAGAATAACGTGGAACCTTCCACGCTAGAGCTCTACATACATAGATTTGCGATCAATCGCCTATACTTAACGTTTTGACCATTTCCGCCACAAACGTAGCATAGCACAGAGAGATAATGCACCAGTACTGTCCTATAGTCGAAGACATGCAACCATACCTTGGCTTTCGGACGAAGCAACGCGCCCAGGGCCCTGCAGAATTGCAATCATGTAAAACTAAGTTTATATCTCAGATGTCCAGAATTGCAATCATGTAAAACTAAGTTTTTATCTCAGATGTCCAGGCGAACCACCAGACAGTTTCCCACGTGGACACACATATAACAAGCCCTCGCGTAGGTCTGCCACCTTATCTGTTTGATATCTCGACAGCTCCGGGTTAATAATTACGAATCGCATAGTCTAGATGTGGATTTTGGTGCATGTGATACCACAAGACCCGACAAAGCAGCTGAAATGAACTACAATAAGTTTCTGACGAGCATTTGAGCGTAGATTCAAAAAAAAAAATCCCAACAGATCATAGACATCGCTGTATATATTCCACAAGGGTACGTGGTATTGCTAGCTGCGATGAACTAGTCGGGCAAATACTATAGATATGGAAATTAAAACCTACGGAGGATTACTTACATCGAAAGTGTATTGTAGAAATAAGATATATAATAAACAAGGTACAACAATTTGTAAACACTCATATAGAGGCATGAGAGCGCGTTTAGATACATGCAACTAATCGTTATCATCAATGTATCCAGAAACACTTCAATTATATTCCAGTATAGGTATATGGATACGCCAATACATGTATCTATACAACTTACATGCCTATTCGTGAGTACATATACATGTTGACATAGAAACATATCACATGAACATATATATATATAAACCGTAAAATATACATTTACATACATTTATATATATATATATATATGTGTGTGCGTAATGCGTGTGTGTGTGTGTGTGTTTGTGTGCATTACATATATATATATATATATATATGTATATATGTACGTATGTATGTATACAGTTATATATATATATATATATATATATGTCCGTGTGATGTGTGTGTGCGTGTATGAACGTCAGCAATATATATATATATATATATATATGTGATGACATGCGTGCGCGTGCGTATATATATATATATGCATATATATATATATATATATATATATATATATATATATATATATATATATATATATATATATATTATATATATATATATATATATATATATATATTATATATTATATATATATGAACATTATTATTGATGATATTGTACGTGTGCCAGCTGCAGCATATATATATATATATTATTGTGTGATGATGATATTGTTGCCGATGATGCGATGTTGTGCGTGACGATGCGTGATGGTGCGTGAACGATATTGATCTCCATATATGTGTGTCTGTGTGTGTGTGTCCGTGTCCGTGCGTAGCGTGCGTGTGATGTGCGTGCGTGCACGTATGTACGTATGTATGTAGTATGTACGTATGCATGTACGTATGTATGTATGTGCATGTATGTATTATGTATATATATTATATATATATATATATATATATATATATATATATATATATATATATATATATATATATATATATATATATACACTACGCACGTATGTGTGTGTGCGCGTGCGCGTGCGCGTGTGTGTGTGCGTAGGTCTGTGTACACGAGTATACACTCCTAGCCTACATGATTTCAGTAATGAGCATAGAAATAATATTATCAAGTATATTTAAACTTACCCTCGTTTGAAGCTCTTTGTGCTGCTCAGCATGGCTATGCTATGATGAGCGAAGTGTGCCGATGTTATCACAAGCGGTGTATTGCTAGCCTTGATCTCCTTCTACATACATACTTAGTTGCCAGGCATAACAGAAATATGGTTAAAATATATTCATCCGGGATCTATCTATAGATCTATATAGACCATAGGTCGTACGAATAGGTCGATGTCTTTGTGCTTTAAAGAAGTTGTATAAGTAAATATCAGAACAAATAGACAGCCGTCTCAATCAAACAAAATAGATTCACAATAATAATGTCGTGCCTCCCCCCGGTAAAATGTAACTGATTACATTTATTACCGGCCCTCGGTCCTCGGATGGGGCATACAAAAAAAAACCCATTTTACTTGGATTTACTGCTTTCCAATAGGAATTACGATATCAACTTTTGTAGGCAATCAGAGGTATCTAATAGCCAAGGTTTTGACCAATGACCTTCTTCCCTCTGTTATACCGTAATGAAGGAAGCAATTGAGTCGTTAACTTTCTCCCCAATCCATCTCATTCGCTAACTTGTATAAACCAGTTTATGATTGCAGTAAACTGCATTATTAGAAGACATTTCTATATTCTAATTAGCCTGTTGCTTTCTTAGAACGAACCAAAAGCTGTTTTCGGCTTTTGGAATCGATTTTGAAGACTGCAAATGAAAAACCCCCCAGAAAAAGAATCGGTATTCATAACGTCCAACGCCAGTCGTTTTACGGCATAGCCAGACAACCCAGACGAAGAGTAGAGACAAGAGAGCGAGTAGTGGACTAGTGGCCCAGCCCCAGAGTTGCGACTTGCGCGCAATATTCGGAGATCTCCTGTTGGCGCCATTTCCTAGTAGATGTCAATATCAAAAAAGGGCTTTCATGTGTCAGGGGTGGCAGGGGCACTCATGGTAGACCAGCAGGACGACAGGATCAATGGATCATAGCTGCAAAGCCCTCTCTCTGGCTAGAGAGGTGCAGCCGTGCAGGTGCATACAAATGTGTATTTGATATATATATATATGTGTGTGTGTGTGTGTGTGTGTGCTATATATGTTATGTATTTACAATACACGTATACGAATATATACATTATACATCCTGAAGCAAAACATAAACAGTACCATATACACGCGTTCAACTTTTCGGTCACTACTTACTCACAATGGCTGCTGTAATCGTGAAGAACGTTAAACCGACGACAAACCCTGCTCGATTTGACGCCCCATTCGAATTGGAAATCACATTCGAATGTAGTTCACTTCTTTCCGCAGGTATGTATAGCAAAGCTTTCCAGTTAGTGTTCGAAATCTAAACGAGACCAATAGAAGTGGTATTGGTCATATGAGTAACTCATATACACACACACATATATATATATATATATATATTATATATTTATATATATATAAATATGTATGTATGTATATGAATATAAACATATATTATATATATATATATATATATATATATATATATATATATATATATATAT
>LUCW03001889.1:57500-62500 GCA_001586965.3 Sphaeroforma sirkka | reverse complement strand
GAATTATCAGTGAGAGTAAGAGCGCCACCATATCCAATCATGCACCCGTTATTGAGCAGGAAATTCTCGGAACATAGAGCGAAAATATGCGCCAAGGGTAGGAATCCCATAAAACAATCTTCTCCAGGAACAACAGTGGGCAGGGCCTCTTTAAACCCTATGCACGCAGACGTCATATTATGATGTGTAAGCATGACCCCCTTGGGTAGACCTGTGGAACCGGACGTGTACATGATCACGGCGACGTCTTCGGGCTTAGGCTCGGAGTACGAGACATCAGCGGCCTTGCCGGTCTTGATCACATCTTCAAATGCGTACAAAGTGACGCCCTCAGGAACCGCAACATCTTTTGGCTTCTCACCATTGTAGATAATGCTTTTGAGATGAGGACAGTCCTTTGCAATCTTGGCAATCGCGGGCAACAGAGCGCCTTCCGTGATAACGGTGGACGACTCGGTTTGGTTGAAGCCGTAGGCCAAGGCCTCGTCACCAAGAGTGGCGTAGATTGTGCCCAAAACGATACCGGCCTGGAAACAAGCCTGTGAAGCGACCTGCCAATCCGCCATCGTGTTCATAAAGATGCACACATTCTCCTTGGGCTTAACACCCATGGAGATCAACCCCTTGGCAAACGCTAGAATGCGTTCGTTCGTGCGGTTGTACGTCATCCACCTGTACGCACCGTATGTGCATTTGAGCAATTCCTTGCCTGTATTTGGGTCCTTGATTGTCTCACTTGACACAAGCTGACGTGTTCCCAAGCATCTTTGCTTACCAAATTTCGCTGCGCAAGCAGTCCATGCAGCTGCCATTGTGGCTGGCACTTTCTGACTCTCAGGTGTGAAAAGGTCTTCTTTCGCTTTAACATTTCGGAACTGCATCCACCCGGGTCCCTCATTGGTAGCGACACCAAATTGTCCTCCGTAAGGCATATTGCTACAATTAGTAAAGTTGGCACGTACGAAAGTTTAAGTGTACCGAAGAGAAAGTATGATTGCAACCCAGATCGAACCGTGTTTCTTTATATATAAAATGTATAGTGTTTCCTCACTTAATTCTCTATTTATTTACTATAAAATAGATACTAAAAAAAATACGTCTCCCGCCGCCAGTAAATACAAACTTGTGTCCGTGTGTTACTAAATTTAGGACTACTCCTTCCGGCATAAGCTGCTGCCAGAACTTGTACTTGTGAAATGTGCAGAAAAGTGAGGGAAGCAGCAAAATCCATGGGGCCTGGGGCCTGGGCCGCCTGGCTCGCGAGTTAGCAAAAAGCCCGGAATCCGGGTCACCTAATGTCCTAGAGGGTCTGGAATTATACGGCAGTATAAAACTGCACTATCCACTCTGCACAGTCTGCAGAGTTCAGGGACCAGCAGGCTCTACACACAAAATTATAAAAGTTTATTACCATATTTGGAAGTGATTATCCAATCAAGCTACCATATTCATGAATTTTATAGTTCGATTCAAATCTTTCTCGCACCTCGAAAACTTCACAATAAAAAAAGAGACAGAAGAGTGAGAGCCAGTGAGGCCTAGGAGACTGAAAAGCCCTTACTCCCTGTATACTATTCTTTTTTTTTTAAATAAAAATAGAACATGTCCCGACGTGGGACTTGAAAGCGTTGAATGCGTTTATCTGAAGAGATAAGGTAGAATAAAAGCTGATTGAGACGGATGTACCAAAATATTTTTGGACTCTAGATATTGAACTAGGTTTTAGGACTATTGGGAATGAGTAATAGGACGTGCAAAAGGTAAACTTCTGTCGTCCCTGATTTTGGGTTTGTTCTGAATATATTCATTTTTTTTAAATTACATGTCCTTTATTCACGCATATAAAGCGTTAAAATACAAATCGTTTACGTTGCACACGTGCTTCTATATTTGGTCAAAGAACGTGATAAAAAAACACGTTAATGACTCACTCACTCACCAAGTTTCAGTGCGATAGAATTTTTATCATATAGTCAATTTATTACATACAATTCTCAAAAGCAAAGCCATCTCAAGTCCCAACTCCAGTCTCCAGCAGAGTCGACTTTTGCCAGTCTACCAATATTATTATTTTTAAATAAGCCTTTTTACCAAAAATAGAGGACAATAAATAGGATATTTTCATAGCCATTTCATATCCTTCTAAATTGAAACACATTTCGATTTTCGGACAGTCCGATAACTCCGATCACCGTATTTTGTTCGTTCTTCGTTCTCACTCTCTCACCAGACTGATCAGTGATCAGAGAGTAGAGGACATGTACGACATGATGCATAAATCTACACAAAGTCACAAACGAATCAAGACAATGAAGACTGACGACACATTTACACTCATCACAGCTAAGTTACAAAACAGCCTCACACACAATCACAGATTAGGCCATCAGGTTCAGGACTCCAGGCCTTTTGGCCTTTTTGGCCTTTTAAAGTGCCTTGGAATTTGGGAATTGGAACGAATTGTTTGGGCTTTTGAGTTTTATTTTAATAACAAGTCACAGGTTAGGCCATCAGGTCCAGGACTCTAGGCCTTTTGGCCTTTTGGCCTTTTAAAGTGCCTTGGAATTTGGAAATTGGAGGGCAGCTGCCAGCAGCTGGGTGGAGTGGCGCAGGGCCGGGCACAGGCGCAGCGTACCCGCGCCGAGTAAAAAACAATTTATATTTATCTGAAGAAACGAGCTTTAATCCAATGGAATCATATTTCGAGAGTTTGAAGTAGCCAAACAAAACACGGGTTTATTTTTATATAAAAAACATAATATGAGTTGATTTTTTTTAAAGAAAACACGGGGGCTTTTTTAAATCTGGGTTTTGTCTTCTTCTTTTTTTCTTTTCTTATTTTTAAAAAACAAAACCAAGCACCGCCTTGCCGGTATTCTGGGGCTGGCCGCTATAACACGGCATGTAAATACAAAGAAAAGAAGACTTAAAATTAACAAAATATAAGAGATCGAACTAACGTCCGAAGGACGATGTATTTAGATAAATATATATATATATACTTTTTTTAATAATAAAAATATAACCGCTTTCTGACATAAATATGTAAATATATATTATTCTTGTTTTTTTTAAATATCACTTTTTTTGTAGTTCAACTTTCAGAGGTTTTTTTCATAAATAGCCATAGGCCTCTAAATTGAACAAGAAGGCTATGAAATAACCTTCTGAAAATTGAACTTTATTTTTAGTTTTTGTATTCGTTTTAAAAAAAAATGAATATAGTGTGAGCCAGATACTTGCCAGACTGCCAGCCTGCCAGGAAGTATCTTGTTGACCCCGTCGGCCCGTCAACAATATTTTGGTCATAAAAAAAGACGCATTCTATGTCACTTGTTTGCACTTTGCAATGAATCGCACAGTCGCACACTCATGATACAAGTGTGTCTCACACAGCATTAGTATAGCCTTCTAAATAAAATTGGAACAACACACTGCACACAGTGTACAGTGATAAACTAACTACACAAATCGCGCACACATAATGTCTTGGACCTGAGATGCGGGTTTGTGAATTGTGAGACATTCACGGATAACTTATACACTAAAAGGTCATTAGTGAATCCTATCATGGCCCTTATATTTATTTGAATTTATAGTCTCGAACGGAAGCCAAGTGTCGACTGTCGTAGCGAAATCGTAAATTTAGCAGAGGCTCTATCCAGAGCCTTATCAGAGGGCTATGATCCTATTCGAGCCTGCGACTTTTACACGCGGAAATGGGGAAAACGGCAAAAAGTTCCTTAATTCTGTCCTTTTTAATCACTTTGATTTTGAGACACGAAAAATCTGTCCAAGTGAATTCGATCTCCTTGATATTCTATTAAAAAAAAGCACTTTGATACGGATTGATCAATTATTTGGGGTTCTTTTTGTGTTTTAAAGTGTTCTTCTTTTAGGAGGCTATGGTTAAAGTGCTAGAAAAATATGCCACATATGGCCACCCAAATAGGCCCTACATATAGGCTACATAGTGGTGATCTTTACGCAAGTACACTATAGTGTTATCTATAATATGTAGTTGCATTTCGAGAAAAAATCGGAACAGATACCCGAACAAAAAAACCGTAAATCTGATGAACTCTGATCTCACGAACATACCAGCAGAGTGTAGGACAGTAGAGTGTGAATGGCTGAGAACAGTCTGAGCCACATCCTTGCTAGGTGGACCTCAGAAACTTCAGCATCTCAGGCAGTGGAAACTCGGGCCTTCACATGACTGGACTCTAAAGGATTGTTTTAGTGCACTTCACACAGTATGGTTGTAAATATACATTCTCTATGTTTTTAAAAACAGTCTACTTCTGACATATTGTCTTTGGTCTATATTTTAATACCAGCTTCCTTGAATGTCAAATATGGAGCTGTTCGACGACGACCCATTGTATATATTTTTTATCACAACATTAACAATTTTGACGACTTCAACGACTTCGAGGAGAATAGCAATAGTAAAGAAGATATTGATTCCGAGATCGGTGGTATGTACTACGTCTATCAGCGTATCACCGATTGCTTGTGTTATCGGAGCGGATCTACCAGAGGGTATTTATTCACGCCAGCATCTAGAAAATCTACAGATATTCTTCATAGCCTTCCATCTGAAAACAAACAAAGGCCATCTTTTCATAAATACATAGCCTACTTCCAAATTGAACACTTTTTTTATTCTATTTTATATTATTCTAAAGAAAGGCTATGTGTTTTTTTATGCTTTTTTTATACAATAGTGTTTGAAATATGTACCGCACTTTTAAAGATCATAAGCTTTTTTCTAGGCTTTTTATTTTGATCTATTCGGTAAATGTTCTCTCACTGCTATAGTAGAGAGAGAGAACCATACAGAGAGGTCACACAAGAGTGAGAGAGAGATGAACACTATCAAATATATATCTTTTCTAATATTATAGAGCATCTAAATAAATATATTGAATACTCTCGAGAGGTGATTGCGAGGAAGAGTGTGTCAGAACGTATACATTGACTGAGAAGATGGTTGG
>LUCW03001889.1:50000-55000 GCA_001586965.3 Sphaeroforma sirkka | reverse complement strand
CAATGTGTACTGCTCGGCCATAGCGGACAATGGTGGTACGCTAGCCCCAGGCACTTTGTGTCTCCTGCGACCGGAACAGGCGCATCCCACACAACTGGCTGTGGGTAAAGGTATGCATATGTCCCTGTACAGTCTACAGGTGTATATGTATATGCCTGACTATATCTGGATGGATGAAACTGTAATCTCCCGTTGTAGATAGAAAAGTACCTTACGCCAGGTTCAAAGTGTTATTAACGTTTTGCGGGTATTCTTGAGGCGTATCAGTGGTCCATGAGCGAAAGAGGCTTGCATGCATTGACTTAAATTGCCTGCAGTATGTATGCTGGTAGCGATCCAGGTACATTAGTGTGTGTGCCAAACTACGGTGTATCCCTGCACACAGACCTACCCTCTGAGTACGTAGTCTTCGCACAGTTCTAACGTTGGTGGGGTAGCGAACGGAAGGAAACTAGTGCATGTACTTTTCTTGAAACGTGTGTTTAATGTGCTGTGTGTGTGATGTGTGTGTGTGTGTTTGTATGTATGTATGTATGGTCTGTGTGTGTATGTGTGTATGTGATATGTGTGTGTGTGTGTTTGTGTATGTATGTATGTGTGCGTGCGTGTCTACTGTACATAGATTGAAATTGGACTCAACGTGAACTCCAGGGTCAATTCCTCATCGTAATGGACTGCCATATAGACTCCTCGTGTAGCATGTACCATCGTATGGGACCGTCATGCCAGTCAGAATCGATTCCTCATCGTTGTGTGTTGCCATATAGACTCCTCGTGTAGCATGTACTATCGTTTGGGACCGTCATGCCAAGTCAGATTCAATTCCTCATCGTTGTGTGTTGCCATATAGACTCCTCGTGTAGCAAGTACTATCGTATGTGACCGTCATGCCAGTCAGGTTCAATTCCTCATCGTTGTGTACTACCATATAGACTCCTCGTGGAGCATGTACTATCGTATGGGGCCGTCCTTTCAGTCAGATTCAATTCGTCATCGTTGTGTGTTGCCATATCCACACTCTCCGTCCTCAGCTGCCGCACTCTGTCACCGTCGCCAATTCGAAAACATGAGCTCTAAACAGCTGAAAAAGTACATCCGCAAGAACCTGGTGCCTGTGTTTGTGGGGTACAACCAACGTCTGTATATCTCGGATAAGCATCACATGTCGTACGCCCTGCACCAGGCTAATCTGGACTTCAAGAACAATATGCTGCACCGGGCCATGTATGTGTGTGAGAATGGTTACGTGTGTGTGTGTGTGTATGATTACGTGTGTGTGTGTGTGTGTATGGTTACGTGTGTGTGTGTGTGTGTGTGTGGTTTACGTGTGGGGTACAACCAACGTCTGTATATCGCGGATAAGCATCACATGTCATACGCCCTTCACCAGGCTAATCTCGACTTCAAAAACAACATGCTTCACCGGGCCATGTACGTGTGTGTGTGTGTGTGTGTATGGTTACGTATGTTACAATCAACGTCTGTATATCGCGGATAAGCATCACATGTCGTACGCCCTGCACCAGGCTAATCTAAAGTTCAAAAACAACATGCTGCACCGAGCCATGTATACGTGTGTCTGTGTGTATAGTGTCGCGTGTGTGTGTGTATGGTATCGTATGTGTGTGTGGTTACGTGTGTCTGTGTATGGTATCGTATGTGTGTGTGGTTACGTGTGTCTGTGTGTGTGTTTGTGGGGTACAACCAGCGTCTGTACATCGCGGATAAGCATCACATGTCGTACGCCCTGCAACGTGGATTATAGGTGATTGATTTGCGTGGGAGAATCTCAGCAGTTTGCGTGTGCGTGAACATCTGGTGATTACGTGTGCGTGGATTATAGGTGATTGTTATTGCGTGTGAGAATCCCACGTGGTTATGTGTGCGTAGAGTATAGGTGATTGTTATCGCTTGTGAGAATCCCACGTGGTAACGTGTGCGTGGATTCTAGGTGATTGTTATTGCGTGGGAGAATCACAGGTGGTTACGTGTGCGTGGATTATAGGTGATTATTATTGCGTGTGAGAATCACAGGTGGTTACGTGTGCATGGATTATAGGTGATTGTTATTGCGTGTGAAAAACCCAGGTGGTTGCGTGTGTGTGGATCAGAAGATGAATGACATGGGTGATTGAGGTGATGCCCTGTATGTATATATCAGGTGATTGCGTGGGTGTGGATTGTCAGGTTGTTATGTGTCCGGTAATTCTGATGTTATTATGTTTGTGTGGGTTATTTGGTGATGCCCTGTATGTATATATCTTGTGATTGCGTGTGCGTGGGTTGTCAGGTTGTCATGTGTCCGGTAATTCTCATTTTGTTATGTGTGGGTGGATTATTACGTGATTGTGTGCTCGAGACTTCTCAGGTCTTTACGTGTGTGTGTGGATTGTCAGGTAGTTTCGTGTGTGAAACTTTAAACACCCATCAGGTTTTACGTGTGAAAATTGCGCGTATGTGACTTGTCGCCCGACCACGTGTGTGACCGTTATCAAGTCAACACGTGTTTGTTATTCAATCAGTGGACTGCGTGCTTATAGAGTGCCGGGTGATTCCGTTTGTTCCATTGTGAGATGATAGTGTATGGATGGTATTCTCAGGTAATGAGTGTGTGTGTATATAAGCAGTCGGTTGCATGTTTGTGGATTATCAGGTGCTTGTGTGTCCTGCTGTGAGATGGTAGTGAGTGGGTGGTATTCTCAGGTGATGAGTACGTGTGTGTACAAGCAGTCGGTTGCTTGTTTGTGCATTATCGGGTGTTTGCGTGTGTCCTGTTGTGAGATGGTAGTGAGTGGGTGGTATTCTCAGGTGATGAGTGCGTGTGTTTATAAGCAGTCGGTTGCTTGTTTGTGCATTATCGGGTGTTTGCGTGTGTCCTGTTGTGAGATGGTAGTGTGTGGGTGGTATTCTCAGGTGATGAATGCCCAGCAGGACACACACAAGCACCTGATAATCCATAAACATGCAACCGACTGCTTATACACACACGCACTCATCACCTGAAAATACCATCCATACACTACCATCTCACAGCAGGACACACACAAGCACCTGATAATCCATAAACATACAACCGACTGCTTATATATCGCGAACCCTCTCGTGTTGTGAACCAAGAAATAGAGTGGCCTTAATGACATTTTTCAAGCGTGGATGGACTCTTTTGAACCTGTTATTTGTACTTGAATTCTTCGACCAGGTATGCGTGTATCCAGGATGACTACAGCAACATGACACAGACTAATTTCTGGAAGAAAATGTACACAACGGGCAATGCCTACCCCTTCGACGAGTTTGGTCGGCGTGTGGAGGTATGTTTGTTGTCACATCATATTTATGTGTAGCTGCTTCGGTTTCAAAGCTATATATGTATATATATATATATATATATATATATATATATATACAGATCTGCGTTCACATTTTCTTGCACGTAGTCGTATGTGCTTTGGAGGAAGTACTCTACTTTGGCTAGGCAGACCGCACATGACAGATCTGGACTATGTCTCATATAAATGCGCCCGCGAGTACTGTATATCTAGTCGGAGTCCTTGGGTTGCCAATAGTTATATCAACACTGTGCACTCAATAGCAGATTCGTATTCGATCGCTTGATAAGTATCTTTTCACATACTAATGTCGTTGTTGTTCCCAAGTTCACGGTGTATTGTTTGAACTCGAGCGAAGAGCAGAATATGTGTTCTTAAGCATACATACGTTTTCATGGCCACGTACCTGTTACTTATATATATATATATATATATATATATATATATATATATATATATATATACATATTCTAGATAGCTGTAAGTGACACAAATAGCTGCCCAACGAGCCATCTTATATATATATATGTGTGTGTGTGTGTGTGTTTGTATATATATGTATATGTATATGTATATGTATATATATATATATATATATATATATATATATATATATATATATATATATATATATATATATATGCGGTGTATCTAAATGACCATGTCGGTGTATGAAACAAAACACGTATAGATGTATGGATGAGTATGCGCTTCGATCCTGGTAGGCTCGTACTCGCAACGATATAGGCAAGCATTTGAGAAGAAGCGTGCAAGTCTCTATTGCCGAGCTGTACAAGTACTATTTTGTCATCCACCAATTATGCTATCCTACACTTTCAACCTGCTATCATAACCTTCTATGGCTATCTGCTACTACAGGGACAGAAGATCCCCCCCGGGCTCAAGCAGCTGAAGGACGATCCCTATCGCACTCTCTCGCGCTACGTCCGCACCAGCCACGGTTATGTGAAGTGCGGGGGCAAAAAAACCAAGCACCTGGAACAGTAAGTTGGTTTATATGCGATCGTTTTGTATTACGTACAAGTACACGGATACGTACCCACGGCTAGTATGAGGGTGCTCGTTTCTCAGTGGATCAAGATAGCTGTTGAACTGCTAGCTTGTGGTAGAGCGGAGTATATTACCATCAACCAGATTTGTACCAAATATTGCTATCGTCATACAACAAGAATGAGCTTTCCTCCCGTATATTAGTAATTGCAAGCGGTAGTAGTAAATTGTCGTTATCCTTCTGAATGATGGTTAGCCTGGGCTTCTGAATGATGGTTAGCCTGGGAGAGCAACCTGACAGGGTTACAAACCCCTGAATAGCAAGCCGGTCACTCCGCAGGAATAAACATGCGTGTTCGACTTTGCAGCGCTTATCGTGTCTGACTGAGTTGCCGTTATAAACTTGAGAGATTTCGAATTCTATCATGTTGACTCTACCCTGGAGCCTGTGAAATCAGCATATGCTAGAAGCTGTAGCATCGGCTGTTGTTATTATGCTAGAAGCTGTAGCATCGGCTGTTGTTATTATGCTAGAAGCTGTAGCATCGGCTGTTGTTATTTGAGCATACTCGCAGTCAAGAGCCGCTTTGCCTCATATCGAATACACACAGATGCGCGACAGATGCCCCCTTCTTCATCGAATTCCTGTGGGCCAATTTC
>LUCW03001889.1:0-45000 GCA_001586965.3 Sphaeroforma sirkka | reverse complement strand
GACATTGATACACCTGAATCTATTGCCATCGATTTCGATAATAGAGGAAGACCTTTAGGCAGGTGCTGGACATGGTGAATACGGTGCATGAGTTCACGAACCTATTTCTCTTATACCTTATGTCCTCGAATTTTGATACAGCAATAGATTAGGGAGCTTTTACCGTTGATGTATTCACGATCTTTTGTGATACCGCATACGGTGGAATGTTATTATTGAATGCAGGCACGGTGGCTGTATTTCTGCCTTCGAACTATTCGACACTGATTCACATCACGGATGGATCACCGGACTTTAGCTATTAAACTCCTCCATCTTCCTGAAATGAGGTGGGACTACAGGATTCTCTAGTGAACTTGTGTCCGCTGGACAATTTTTTTGCGATAGTTACAATGTTTCCAGGAATCCAGCAGTTGTGCCAGAACTATGTTGAGATACAGGCTGCACCTTCTGTGGATGTCGAAAAGTAGGATATGGATAACAACTGACAAGTAAGAAAAAAGGTTATAATATATCTCATCTCAAGTACGGTTATCTCCGCTGGGAAAAGTCCCTAGTTTGAGAGAATGGTCCCTAGATGCTACAGCCCCCCAACTTTATGCTTCTTAGCCTATGTAGGAGTAGGAAGCAACATCCTACAGAACTAGATTACCTAGAGGATAGTGGTTTTGTACAGGGACTGCTACCATCAACTATTCTTACATATTACCTATTAATTGTATGACGGGAGTTCTCTACCACGCTCATCGGAGTCAGTCTTGGCCGGTGCTCTCGTTTGATCTCTGCTTGACTTAGGAAAACGCATCTCAACGGTGGCTCTACAACCGAGTCTTTGGTTCCTATCTCTCTGGTATGTGGGCGGAGCATGCTTCTAGGCGAGAAAAGTGGGAATGTAACCCTAAAACCTGGTATCAGAGAGACTTGCTTAGGTGTCCCGCCTCGTGCGCTTTCTGTTGCTCGCTGATCTTTCATCAGTGCTCGTTGCTGTTGATCTATTTGGCCTTGATTGCCTTTGTTTGCGTCGAGTGCGTTGACGGTATAGTGTAAGAACATCAGCAAATGCGATGTCTGATTCACGCGTCCAGGTACGCTCCCCATTTGTCCAATGCAGTAGGTACTTCTGGGATACATCACCTCGGATGAATGGCCTGTCGTCAATATCACCTCGGTTGGTTGTACGTGACTATTGTAAGTAAATGCTTCTGGAGCATTGGACTTTTTTAACGAGTCCAATTAGCTCATCACTGACCGAGTTAGAATATTCAGGGGCTTTAGTCCCATCAAGGATACAGACAAAATTCCTGTAGCCGTCCCGGCATACTATTTTTTATTCTCCGCCATAGGGTGCAGTCATCTTGTTCATTTCACAATGTCCTCTTCCTGGAAGTGTACATACTTATTTTTGTATTTTCGGTCGTATGCTGCGCGCATCTTCTCTTGATATTGCGCCGCATTGATGTCTAATTATGGCCTAAAGGCTTTTTCTAGATGCTGCGGTCGCTCTTTTCCAAGATATTGTTGTACTGGGTGCGTTCACTGGTGTGTTTTAGTCCGTGAGTTGATTCTGTCTACGACCAAAGTACACATTGAATCTCGGTGACTTGTGTCTTCTTGATGTACGTAGGTTGTGGCCCATGTGTACGAATGGAAGTCGTGAACACCAGTTACGTGGATTTTGTTCAACGAATTTCCGTGACAGTGGCACGAGGTCTCTATGTGATCGTTCGTTCGTACCTAAGATTTTAGGTTGGTACGGTCGAGAGACTAGGTGTTGTGTTAACGCTTGTTCAATGAATTTGGAAGGTATGTCATTAACATATTTAGTGCCTTGGTCAGACTGTATGATTTGTGGCAACTCGTGTTCACACATAATTGGTACCAGCGTACGCGCTATAGTAGCCGCTGATTTGTTCATCATTGGTCTTAGTATAACATGTGATGAGTGCATATCTAGCCATACTAATACAAATGTGTGTTCTCTGTGAACTCTATCGCCTGGGTACCTTCTTGTGTATCTTATTTTTGAGGCATGATACGCATCCCTCGATGAACCTGTTTACATGTTGTTGGATTCGGGGCCAATTTTGTCCATCTGTTTGCAACTTGGTTACCGTTTCCTCAAGAATGTAATGTCCCAAGTTGTGGTATTGCTTAATGATGTTGACGCGTATTTCGTATTCTGTTGCCTGCGGTGCATCTCCAGATAGAACTCGATGTGATGCTGCAACATGTAAGACAGGTTGTTCCCGTCTTGAATTTAAGTATGGAACCTTCACTCCTATTGCTACTAATGGGACGCCCAACGGGGTCTTCCCACATGCTTTTCTGTCTTCTTCGAGGAAAGTTTTGTTTGTGTTTTCCACTAGCATCGGATCTTCTTCTAGTAAAGGCAAGAATGTTGAAAACCACGTTGCATTGGGGTAGTATGGTACACATATCGTGATGCTGGTTGCCTCTTCAATGACTTTGTCAAGGACATCATGTATGAGTTCCCACAGCGGGTTCGCCCATGCATTCTCTTCCTGCCCACTTCTGGAGTTGCGCATTCCGTTCTTTGGTGTAGTATTTATCTGTGCGTGCATTGTGTGCCGATGCAAGCAGATCTGCTGTGAATTTCCCACACCGTCTTTCAGCTTCTTTGTATAATCTGGAGTGTAACATCCAGTCTATAGCTGATGTGGCTATGGGCATGTTAGTTTCCAAGGTTGTGTACTCTTGGCTGTTATGTATTGTTTTGTTCGCGTGTTGTAATACCTCGGACGTTTTAGTATTAAATGTGACTTCGTGTAGACGCGACAACACATCTATCATATGGTTGTCCTTGCCCGGGACGTGTATGATGGAGAAATAGTGGTGGAATGTTTTTGCTATCCATTTGGTTAGCATTGGGTATAACGTCTGTTGACTGTTCTTTTGCGTGAGTGCTTTATGATCTGTCCACAGTATTATGTCCCCTCCTTTGATGTATTCGGAGGAATGTTCCAGGCTGTATACCAGTGCTAGTAGCTCCTAAGTATTTATGCCATAACGTTGTTGTGCTGGATTCAAGTCTTTTGAGAAGTAGAGAAAGTCTCTACTAACCCCATCGATGACTTGAAATAAAACTTACTTCTTTGCGATAGTCACTAGCATCGTTCACTATTTGAAATGGTACCCATCAACAGGGTATGCTAGTGTCGCCGAACATGTGATGGTTTCTTTGAGTTCTTACACTTCTTTTTGAATTCCGGTGTCCATAACATGGATATGTTCTGGTTCATTTTCCCTTTCATTAGGTTCCAGAAGTGTTTCGTTGTGTGGGCAAAGTTGGTGACATGGTCACGTATATAATTTGCGAGTCCCACAGCTTTGTGCAGATCTCTTTTTGGTCTGTGTAGTGACCAGTCCATCATCCTTTTTTGTTTCTCAGGATCGGCTTTGAGTCCCTAGGTGGTGACTTCCATCCCTAGAATGTTGACCACTTTGACCGCGAAGGCACATTTGTTGTGCTCGAGTCGGAAGTTTGCTCCATTCAGTTGCTTGATTACTTCGCGAACTGTCTTGCGGTGTTATTCTTCTGTAAGACCCGCAATGACTGTCATCTACAAACACTTGCATACCTTTAATGTATATGGGCAGGTTTGCCATGACTCTCTGGAACTGCCATGACTCTCTGAAACTGCCATGACTCTCTGAAACTGCCATGACTCTCTGAAACTGCCATGACTCTCTGAAACTGCCATGACTCTCTGAAACTGCCATGACTCTCTGAAACTGCCATGACTCTCTGAAACTGCCATGACTCTCTGAAACTGCCATGACTCTCTGAAACTGCCATGACTCTCTAAAACTGCCATGACTCTCTGGAACTGCGCTGTGAGTGAGTGCAGTCCAAACGGTGCTGACTTGAATGAGTATTGTGCCCCTCTCTACGAGAATGTGAAGAGGGGTTACGTTAGATCTAGCTTTGTGAAGAATAGTGCTCCTTGTAAGTCCTATAGTACTTCCTTTATTTTTGGTAGCAAAAACTTATCTTGTTCATATTGGTAGTTGATCTCGCGTAAGTCTAAAAATGTTCTTACTTTCTTGAGATGACCTGTTTGGACATGTTCACTTGTTGATAACGACGGTAGATTCACTGTTGTTGGTTCTGTATGCCACCTTTGTGTATTTTTGTTCATTTGCGGAATATACTTGTTAGATACAAAATTGACTTTAGCGTGCCTCATTTGTATGACATTAGTTTCATTTGCAGGTACTGTAACTGTGCAGCCTGGTAGATTGCAATGTACGTCAGGAGGTAGGTTCGCGTTGGTATATAAGAGGTCTGCAAGTGACTTTTCGAAACCTTCTTGTTTATGCTCAGGACCCTTTTCATGTTGCGCGAGAAGTGATTCACATTTTACATCTGTTGGTATAAGTGGGTTGATTAATTCTGCTACGTATATACCTGTGTATGGTAGAATGTCCATACCGAGAAGTATTGGTGCCTACTTGTCTAAAGGTCCAACACTTCAAAACATTGAGAGGTTTTTCTTCCTCCATAATTAATATCACATACTTGAGTTGACCCTTTGCGTTACATTCTTGCACATGTTTGTGCTAATTGTATATAGCTCGGTTGCGCTCTGACCGAGATATACAGTTCAGTTACTACACTCATGTCCATACATGAGCGTTGTGCTTCCGAGTCTACTAGTGTATTGTATGTATTGCCATTAATTTTTGTCAATTTGTATTCGTTGGTCTCGTGGTGCGGGAAGTAAGGACAAAGGTTGGTAATTTATATCATTTGCATTTATAACAACGCCTCGTCATCTGTATTTACATTGAGACTGTCAGCCAGATCAATCTTTGCATTCTTGCACATGTTTGTGCTAATTGTATATAGCTCGGTTGCGCTCTGACCGAGATATACAGTTCAGTTACTTCACTCATGTCCATACATGAGCGTTGTGCGTCCGAGTCTACTAGTGTGTTGTATGCATTGCCATTAATCTTTGTCAATTTGTATTCGTTGGTCTCGTGGTGCGGGAAGTAAGGACAAGGGTTGGTGATTTATATCATTTGCATTTATTAACAACGCCTCGTCATATGTATTTACATTGAGACTGTCAGCCAGATCAATCATGTTTGCTTCCGCCCACCAGCTGTCTCAGTGCTCATCACCATCTGTGATGTCTTTTACCTTGCCGGAGGGAATGAACAGTCTTGCTACTTGCACATCATTCCTAACACGCTTCTCAGCCTTAATGGTCTGATTCGTCGCCTTCATGGAACATTGACTGAAGCGAGGCGGGGCTAACATCACCTTACAATAAGGACCTTCTTGTTTTTCTTGGTGGACTGAGAACAAGGTTTTCTTCACCTCTTTAACTGTTCTCTTGCTGCCTTTCCACTGCTAACCTCCTGTGGTTGGACTTGTGCTATTTCTTCCCTTCTGTGGTAGTTATTGTTCCTCTGTTGGGGCCTCGCCTCGTCTTCTTCTTAAAAAGAAGTTCTTCGAGACTTCTAATTTGAACTAGCAATCCCTCGTTTTTCTTCTGTGTGTATGTTGAGTGTAAGCTACTTGACTTCTGGTAAGGATATTGTAAAAAAAGTAGAGTATAGAAAGTAGCTAAACGATACGGGCCAAGGGGTACAATAGACCTCTTCTCAAGTACGGTTATCTCAGCTAGGAAAAGTCCCTAGTCTGAGAGAACTGAACTGAGTCTTTTTTGTGTGTTTTCACTAGACTCAGGATTAACTTGAGTGTTTCTTTCACACGCGGAGTCCCGGTATAGCTTATCGGTTCAACCTTTAATATTTCTGATAACTCTAATACCAGAAATATTGCAATCTTATTTCCAGAACTCAATATTTGATGATCCTGGGGTTTGGGGTTTGGATTGGCTTTTTGATAATCTGGTTCCTAGATGCTACACAAGCACTCCAAGGATCCTGAACAGTTCAACAGACCCACTATTGACAGACTCAGACATCATACAGTAGACTATCTGTTAAAGAAGTATCTCAGTGACATGCAGAACAAGACACTGAACGACGTCGAGGTGTGCACAGAGCGCACTGGTGTTTCACTCTCTTACTGAAGCAAGCATAAGAATGGCAGCCAAAGTGCAAGGATATCAGTTGCTAAGAGAGCGTCAGAAGCGACATGAAGAAGCGTTGTTAACATATGCAAATGATATAGATGCAAGCTGTATCCACACTCTCCGTACCACGATACCAACGATTACACATTGACATACAAATTAATGACAACACGCACAATACAGTAGTAGACTCGGACGCACAACGCTCATGTATGGACAAGAGTGTAGTAACTGATCTTTATTTCTCGCTTAGAGCGCAATCGGGTTCTATATAATTAGCACAAACAGATGCAAGAATACAACGCACAGGGTCGACCCAAGTATGTGACATTAATTGCAGAGGAAGGAATACCTCCCAGTGTTTTGAAGTGATGGACCTCACAGATAAGAAGGCACCAATACTTCTCAGTATGGACATTCTGCCATACATAGGCATATACATAGCAGGATTAATCAATCCACTTGTACCAACAGATGCAAAATGGGAATAGAAGGTTCCGGAGAGTCACTGGCAGACCTCTTAGACACAAATGCGAACCTACCTCCTGGCGTACATTGCAACCTACCAGGCTCCGCAGTCGCAGTACCTGCAAATGAAATTAATGTCAGATAAATAAGGCACGCTAAAGTCAATTTTGTACCTCGCATGTATATTACGCAAACGGACGAAAATTTACGGAAGTGGCTTACAGATGGGCACAAATACAAACGAACTACACCAACAACAGTGAATATACCGTTGTGATCAACAGGTGAAGATGTCCAATCAGGTCTCCTCAAGAAAGTAGGAGCATGTCTAGACATACGAGAGATCAATTACCGGTACGAACAAGATGGGTTTGTGATACCGAAAATAAAGGAAGGATTACACCACCTACAAGGAGTACAATTTTTTTCAATGTTAGATGACACAGGAAGGTTCCACCACTACCTAGTAGACGAAGCAAGCCGCCCCTTCTTCACATTCTTGCGGAGATGAACGCAGTACTCATTCAAGTCAGCGCGTTTGGACTACATTTACTCGCAGCATAATTCCAAAGAGTCATGGCAAACCTGCTCATATACATCAAAGGGGTGCAAGTGTATGTTGATGTTAGATGTTAGAGTGCAATGCAGTAGACTTCAAATAAAGTGCAAGTGTATGTATTTATTTCTGACCTCACCTTTGGTTTTTTACTCAAGGTGTTTGTGCTAGTGTTCAGCCGCTTAGGCTGGCCAGGGTAAAAGTTCATATGGTCAGTATGAGAACTTTTATGTAGAACACTTTGACACTTCGATGCTGTTTTATTTCGACTTCTCTGCAACAAAATTTCACGTTGATCACATGACGTCTTTCCGCATAGGTTGCGACTCGCATGGAACAGCAGCTATTTATTGAATGTTGCGGTTGTCAGACTTAATCCACACTCGGGAGTTCGTTGAAAAACTTATCTGCTCTCGGGAGTCAATTAAGTATTGACTCAATTCTCGGGAGTAATTTAAGCAAATTGATTAGCTCTCGGGAGTAATTTGAGCAACTTGATTAGCTCTCGGGAGTGAGTTATCTCTGTTGACTCCATAAATCAAAGAGGGGTTTTTGCTGTAAAATCTGGCCTGAGACCTGTAGGCTCTCACTCGCCCACAACTTTACAGTCAAAGATTATATATTGTGTGTACATTATTTATAACTTCTTTTTTACATACAATACACACGGTTTGTACACACTCTTTTTACAAGGTACGACATATCTGTATAGTTTGCAGTCAGAGATAGAAGCACAAAGCATTTGACACCTGCTTATCTTAAAATACTTACCTCTATTGTAAATTGAACTAAGTTGCTACTGGCATCCGAGTCATTAGTCGGTCGCGTATGTCGGTAAACTTTTCTCGGCTGAGAAGCTTCGTGAAGGAATCGCTGAGTAGCTGTTCTTATGGTATGTATTTTAGCTTAATGGTGTTGTTCGATGTGAGTTCTCTGATACGATTTTATCGTAGATCGACATGCTTCGTACGACGTGATTTCGTGATACCATTTCCTATCAGTATTGCTGACTTGTTGTCATGTTTTATGGTGGTGGGTTCTACGAACTGAATGCCGAATTCCGTGAAAAGTTTCCTAGCTCATATTGCGTATTTGGCTGTATCAGACTGTGCGACGTATTCTGCCTCTGCTGTAAACGTTGTTATTAGCCGTTGCAAGTTTTTTCCCCACATGAAGGGTGCACCTGCTATAATGCTCACTCGCCCAGTGGTGGATCGTCTCGTTGTGTCATCACTAGCGAAGCTACTGTCTGCACTCAAATAGGGAATACATGGTTATTTGTTCGTGTATTCGAGTCCAGAGTCTTGAGTACCAGCGAGATACTTCAAACAGCGCTTGGCGCCTCTGAAGTGGTGGTACTGTGGTGCTATCAGATAGCGACTTAGGATCGAAACAGTAAGGCATATATCAACTCGTGTTCGACCTATAAGGTAACGTAGCTGACCCACTAGCGTGTTGTATTGTGTAATTGTTGAGATGTCTGAACTTGCCGCTTTTTCCGGGAGATATGACGTGTTTGTCTGTTACTTCATAGTCCGATTCTAGAATTGGCACCCATGCTGGTTTACAGCCTATCAATCCCTATTCCTGCAATATTTCTCTTAGGTATTGTCGTTGATGAAGACGTACTTCCAGAGTATATTTCAACTTGGCACATAAGAAACAACAACGGTATACCCAATTCAGCAGTGTTCGATTCGCTTTTCATTGCGTCAGCTCTTACTCTAGCATGCTGCAATTTTGTCATCTACGTGTACAACAATGAAGCAAGATTCACTGTTAATTGTTTGATGAACAGCGCTCCATCTGATTGTGCTTGTTTATAACTGTGTTGTATAGCAAACCAATGGATAGCTTTAAACCAGTAGTGTCCGCTAGGTGGTAGACCGTATACGCAGCGGTCAACTCGACATACGAACTTCGTGCCTCCTTGTTTGTGCCTTTCGTATATTTGTCTCTGAGACGGGTCCAGAAGATATTCGATGAGATCGTATCCTTGCGGCACTCGCATGGCCTTGCGGCACTCGCATGTAGCTAAGGGTATCCAGTTTTTGAGTGAGGTAGGCCGAAGGTGTATCGTATTGTCAAATGTCCATGTCATAGTGTGCCATTAGAGCTAGACAGATCCTGAGTGTTTCCTTGGTTACTACTGGTGCATAGCTTTCATCGCAATCGACTCCCCGTTCAGACGTGATTTGGGTCGTGTGACTTGTCCGGATTCATCCGTTTTGGCCTTGAAATACCCATCGAGGGGGAAATAACGACTTCACTCGTGGTTTGTTGTCAACCAGAGTGAATGCCTTGCGATGTATCACCAAGCTCTCCATTTCCGAACGTGCTGATTCCTCCCAATCGGCTACGTTTGGCATCCCATATATACCTTTGTATGTTTTCGGTTCCATTGCTGCAGTTGCTGAATTAACAGTGTGTGTAGTGCTAGGATATCGTCTCTTACGGCGGCTATCGTGATACCAGTCGACATTGTTATCACCTATCGCAAGGTCTAGCAGTTCTCGAGAGACTTGGCGGCCTTCTGCCGTTCTTCTCAGCAGGTTGTGTTAACGTTTAGGGTTTGAAGTTATTTGTAGTTGTTCTGAGTTGCTCGAATTTTGTGTCACAGTTGGCTGGGCTCGTTGGCTAAGCATATCTTCCGTTGTCGATGTTGTCCTTGCGTCTGTTTGGAAATTGCCATTCTCGATTTGTAGGAGTGTACTGCTGTTCGTAGTGTATGGTGGTGCGATAGCGGTTGTAAATTTGTTGTCTTCCCAGACTAAGAGTTCGTCTTCGAATATATAGACGTCTCGGCTCTGTATTATACGCTTGGTCAGAGGTGAGTATATACGATACGAGTCCAGTGTTGTGTCCAAGGGCTGCGCAAGGAGAATGCCATCTCGTGCTTTATCGTCGAGTTCGCCGTCTCCCGGTTCTTGTATGCGATGTGACACCCGAATGTTTTGAAATCTATCGGAAATGCGTATTCTGTATTTTTTTTGTATGGGAATGAGAACTTCTCGTTAACGGGTATAGCATTGTATATGTTGGTAGTTTGAATCAGTGATTCAGCCCACATAGTAGTCGGTAGACGTGTATACTTCAGTTTGCAAGCATTCTAGAGACCAGTGTACCATACAGTCTCTCTACCTTGCCATGGTATTGTGGCGTGGCCGTAGGTGCGTACCTTGAGTAGTATCCCAAATACGCAAGCATGCGCCTTGTTACGTTTGCTGTAAACTGTGGGGCTCGATCTATTTGTATGCACTGAACTCGGCGATGAGTTGAAATATACCGTTCATCGAATGTGTGAAACATAACATCCAGAATTATTGTTGCTTTCAGATCGCGGATCGGATACCCTTTGACCATGCTAGAGAAGTCGTCTATGATTGAGACAGAGTGGATGTTGGATCCTATTGAAGTTATGAACTGCCCTATTATGTCCGCGAAGACTTTAGCTGGGGTGCGCGAGCCTGTTGTGCCATAAAATCGCGTTGGCTTTCTCCAGCGATGGTTCCACTGTAGTCATAGCTATGTTGTCGATGTGCACGCAGTATATTCTGTGCTTTTCATGTACTGTTATGGTTCCAAAGCTTGGTAGCAATTTGTACATCATGTTGTTGGTGAATTCAAATGAGTAGTGTCGCGCTGAGAGTAGACTGATACTTAGTAGTGCAGTTTTGAAAGCCATGTCGACGAGTACGTCCCCCAAGTTTCCTAGCTGAGCTACATACTTCGGATAAATGATTGTACCATCAGCTACTTCGAGCGAATACTAGTCATTAATGTGCACGTTGCGGACGAGATGATGTTTGTGGTACTTACAGGGAAGTATGAGAATGGTGGCGCAACTATCGCAAGCTAGTCAGTACCCATCTCTGGAATCTTTGTCTGACTGATCGTTCACTTCCTTGTTGTCGATTGTAGGGTCAATTGTGGAGAATACAATCTATCTGCTAGAAGGTAACTGATCACCGGATACTTGTTGTGACATTTCTTTGTCTTGTCTGCCTTTTTTGCTCTGGAATCGGTATTTTCTGTCACTGTCTTATGATGTAGAAAAATCATATTGTCAAAGGTGAATGATGTTTAAGTGTTGGACTCAGACCTAGTCCATCGAGGAACCACTTATCTAAGTATGTTTTTGTATGTTGTGTTTACGAATGTGTTTCGTAGGCCGATTGTGTTTGACCTATTAAATGTGTAATTTTGTTACAGGTGTCATTTGATAGGAAATGCTTTTTCCTTTCATATGACACCTTATTCAAGTTGTTTGAGTGAATATTCATTGAGTTATGAGTCTTAGAAGTTTAAGTGTATTTGAAGAAATTGTGTTTGTATTTTTAGAGATGGAATCTAAAAATAGACCGCGCACGTCCGTTGGAATTTCTTTGGCAAAAGAAATTTTCGAGCCGAAAGGGCCGTTCAATTTTGACGAAAAATAGTATAAATACAGAGTACAAAAGGAAATAAAGAGCACTTTCACAGAGTTGAAAATTTCACATGGAAGCAGCGGACGGGACTAAAAGCTTGAAATTTTTGGAGACCAAGGACTCGAGTGCCTAAGAGAGAGAGAAAAGAGAGAGAGAGAGAGAGAGCTAGAGAGCGCTGATTTGAGAGAGAGAGAGAGAGAGACCACTGATCACCAAACCGAGAGGATGAAGTACGTGGAGCCCAAACTGAAGGATGCCACCGGCTACCCGAACTGGAAGTTGAAAATGGAAGCTAAGCTGAAGGAAAAGGCCGTCTTCAATGCCGCTACAGACCGTGAGAGGGAGATTGCCTACTCCATGATTGTCCAGAGCGTTGAAGACTGTTGTCTTGGATACGTCCGTAACACTGATAACCCTGCAGTTGCCTTGGCCCAGATCGCTACCGCAATAAACCGCCAGACGGAGGCCAATCTGGATGCGTTGACTCAGAAGTTAGATAGGATGAAGATGAACGATGGAGAAAATGTTGCTGAACTCGCCGACCGATGTGAGATTCTATTTGGCCAGCTTGCAGGTCAGGGGGATGAGTTGACTAACATTCGGAAACGCATATCCTTCATGAAGGGCCTTCCACGTCAGTTTGCGCCGCTGAAGATTGACTTGAATGCGAAGTTTGCAAACGGAAATCGATTCAGCTATGAGCAAGTGAAGGAAGCCGCCATTGTGTTTGAGACTGGACTCGGTGTCTACGATGGTGACAACGACGACGAAGATATCGGTCTTTATGCTAATGGACGATACCACAAGGGTAACCATCAAGCCCAGAAGGGTCGACGAGGAGGAGGTTTCGACCGACCAAGAGGTGGCTTTGGTAGTAGAGATGGCCGGGAGCTTACTTGTTTCAAGTGCCTTAAGCCCGGGCATACTCGGGCTAATTGTCGTGGTAAGATGGCGTGTTTGAATTGCAAGAAACCAGGGCATATCAAACGAGACTGCCCAGATCTCGACGATGAGAATGATGATGACAATGGCTATTTCGGATTTGGATTGATGGCGATCGGTGATAACGGAGATTCCGACAGTGATGATGGTATGCCGGCCTTGATGTGTGATTCCACCGATTCTGATTCTTCCGATGCAGAGAGCAAATTTGATGATGAATTGGATGCTCCACCCGGGTTGCTATCTGGAGGTTTTTCATCGGATTATGAAGTTCAGGGTGGCTCAATCTCAGCTACCGATGAAGATAACTGTGCTACACTCGATGATGATAACACCTTTGCCGAGGATGATCTACTTGTGGATGGATCCGTCACTTCAATCGCTAAAGCTGAATTGGAGAACATAATCAGCGAACAATCGGCGTATGCATTGCTGGGCGTGGGTGATCTGGTCTTATCTGCTAACGAGCTTGTGGTTGACACAGGTGCCAGCAAGCATGTTGTAGTATTGGAGAATGCTCTGTCTGCTGTGAGACCCTCTAACAAGCGATTGACCGGGCTTGGCAACACTAAACTGCAAGCAGATGGTGAGGGAGAGTTGCGCGGCTGTCCTGAGACTGGTTTAGCTCTTCTCATTCCTAAGGCGGGTGTTCAACTTTTATCCGTACGACAGCTTGTTAAGAACGGCTGGAAGGCGACGTGCGAGAAGAACGACTGCACATTATTTGATCCGCAGGGTTGTTTGGTGAAAGCAACGGTTAGACAAGGGCTATACATCGTTTCCCTGAGGAATCTGAAGTCACCCGTGAACCGAACACATTCGGGTACAAAGATTATCGATGAAGATAAGGCCCTTGTGGCATCCGATGATAGTGAAGCAGATATGCTCATGTGGCATCATAGACTTGGCCATGTAAGCTTGGAACTGATGAAAGAGACAATGGTTTGCGCAGGAATGGAGAAAGTTACCAGACGTTGGGGTGAGAAGCTTCCCTTCTGTAGAGCTTGCGTACAAGGCAAGTTGACACGGGCCAGAATTACTCGCAAGTTGGTCCGGTCGAAGGGTAAACGTAAATTTGTGGTTCTAGAAGTTCCGGGATCGAAGCTGTACGTAGATATCTTCGAGACCTCGAAGACACCGTCGTCACTCACTGGAAAACAATTCGGTCTCCAGGTTCTTGACGATGCAACGGACCACTACTGGTGTTTGGGCCTGAAGCACAAGAGTGATGCGACTGCTGCAATGCGTCACTTGCTGGACACTGAATTTGCAGTGTTGAAGCGATTCCCGAAAGAAGGCTCATAGTGATAGAGGGGGGCGAGTTTGTCAACGAGACTTGGAAGTCTATGCTATCAGCAAGAGGCATAAAGCAGAGTTTGACGGCAGCACGTACTCCTGAACATAATGGAAGATGTGAGCGTGCACATCGAACCCCTAATCGAGATGGCCCGGGTTCTTCTACTGCAGGCTGGACTGGGCGATGAGTTTTGGCTTGAAGCGGTTACCTATGCTTGTTGGTTGATCAACGTAATGCCACAACGAGGTGGTGCTAAGTCGCGGGCGGAACTATGGTCAGGAGTTAAACCTGATTTGTCGCAGACAACAATTCCTTTTGGTGCGAAAGTATATTTCTTGACCGGAAAACATATCAAGAAATTCGGCAAGAAGGGTCAGGAAGGTATTTTACTAGGTCCTAGCCTTAATACTGTTGGCGGCAGTATGCGAATTTACAACCTAGAGACAAAGCGTGTTGTGAACAGTCGAGATTATCGCCTTGAGCCCACGATTGCCAGTCACGTTGAAAGGGTCAAAGTCAATAATTCCGAGGGTGACGATGATAGTATTGACGATGAAGTAGGAGCAAGTGATGGTAACAGGGATACTTCAGCGTCAGAATCAGATACGGATAGTGATGGAGATGGTCCCATGGATGATGCCGCCGACGATGATGTCACTATAGATGAATCATCTACTGATGGAGGTGATGAATCAGGACCTGGTGAACATCCTGGTTGTGCTCGTCGCCCACTCAATCACCAGAAACGTGATTTACCTGGTAAGCAGACACCTACGAGAGGTGGCAGGCGATTGAAAACCCGCGTAGATCGTACACGCGACCGAGCCAATGACATGATGTCCCCGCGGATCAGCTCTAAGGCCCGTACGGACTTGGACTCGGAGAGAAAACGTGAACGTCAATCAAGTGGAACCCCACCTCGAAAAGCTTCGAAACTTCGACGAGATCGTAAACGAGATCATGAAGAATCTAACTTCGGATTTCTGGCCGATGATGAATTGTCCTTCAAAGACTTGACTGGGTCTGCTGATGAGAAGTACTTCCGCGCAGCCATGAGAGACGAGCTACGTTCAATGCTGAAGATGAAGGTTTGGAAACTTCAGCAGCGCTGCAAGGCCCGGACAAAACCTCTGGGACTCAAGTGGGTTCTCACTCTCAAGCGTGATGAAAGCGGCGCAGTTATACGACAAAAAGCCCGCCTGTGTGCGAAGGGATTTGCACAACAGTATGGTCGAGATTATGTGGAGACATCGTCACCTGTAGTCACAAAAGAGACTGTGCGTGCATGTTTGGCTATCGCTGCATCTGAGAACTTAGATGTATTGCAGTTCGATGTCAAAACTGCATTTTTGCATGGTAATTTGGAAGAGTACGTCTGCTCGGAGATCCCCACTGGTTTCGTTGAACTAGTCGGTGATTTACTAAGTGATGAGGATCACCAATTGATTAAGGAGGGTGCTATTTGCGAGCTGAAGAAGAGTATCTATGGACTCAAGCAAGCCGGATTATGTTGGTTTGTGCGCTTCAGAGATTTCCTCGTTAATGATGTTGGATTCCGGCCAAGTCTTACGGACCCTTGTCTCTTTATTGGGAAGAACTGCTTTCTGGTACTTTATGTTGATGACGGTTTGATATTTTCGACTTCACGTCGAATGGGGGAGAATATATTGAAGAAGATCGAGACAGAGTTCGACGTCAAGTCGATGGGGTCTCCACGGTTTTTCCTCGGATGGAAAATTGATATGTCTGAAAGAGGAATTTTCATCTCGCAGCCGGCATATATTGAGAAGCTAGCGCAGAAGTATGGACCATTGAAAAGGGTTAGTACACCTATGAGTACATCTTTCGACGTGAATCAGCCTGGTACATTGGTGCAGGATTCAGACTACCGTGGTATCATAGGTTCCCTTATGTTTGCAGCTGTGGGTACGCGTCCTGATATTGCTTTTGCGACAAGTTCACTGAGCCGATACCTTGACCAGCCGACTAAGGCGAGAGAGAGGCTGCCGCAAGAAATCTGTGCGGATACTTGGAGGCTACCAAACACTGGGGAATCTTCTATGAAGCCGGGAACGACTTGAAACTTTGTGCGTATGCCGATGCAAGCTATGGAGGCGAAGAAGACAAACGATCTCGTTCTGGCTATCTGGTATTCATCACAAATGCCCCAGTCTACTGGGGGGCGCGCCGCCAGACACTTGTCACCCTAAGTACTTCTGAGGCAGAGTATGTCAGTCTTGCAGAGTCTTGCCGTGACGTAAAGACTGCTTTGAATTTGCTATCTGAGCTAGGACGAGCCACTGATCAATCCGTGGTTTGTTACGAGGACAATCAGACTGCTAAGAAGATGGCTGAGGAATTGACCACCAAGCGCAGTAAGCATATTGATATCAAATATCATTACGTGCGAGAGTTATGTGCAAAGAAGATCATCGCATTGGAAGACTGCCGGTCTGAGTTGATGATTGCTGATGCATTGACCAAGGCATTGCCTAAGGTTGCTTTCGTGAAGCACCGCAGTCACATGATGAAACGCCGCTGCTACCGATGTGCTGTCGTGTCTACATCTCTTTGTCGTTGTGGCTAGTTTGTGGGGGAGATACATGTCGAATGATGTCCGATGACTATGTCTTGCGTCCATGGGGGGGTGTAGAAAAATCATATTGTCAAAGGTGAATGATGTTTAAGTGTTGGACTCAGACCTAGTCCATCGAGGAACCACTTATCTAAGTATGTTTTTGTATGTTGTGTTTACGAATGTGTTTCGTAGGCCGATTGTGTTTGACCTATTAAATGTGTAATTTTGTTACAGGTGTCATTTGATAGGAAATGCTTTTTCCTTTCATATGACACCTTATTCAAGTTGTTTGAGTGAATATTCATTGAGTTATGAGTCTTAGAAGTTTAAGTGTATTTGAAGAAATTGTGTTTGTATTTTTAGAGATGGAATCTAAAATAGACCGCGCACGTCCGTTGGAATTTCTTTGGCAAAAGAAATTTTCGAGCCGAAAGGGCCGTTCAATTTTGACGAAAAATAGTATAAATACAGAGTACAAAAGGAAATAAAGAGCACTTTCACAGAGTTGAAAAATTCACACGTTGAGTATCTCGAAAATATCTACCATCGTCGTAGTCGCGGTCGCGTCTATTGTATTTACTCATTAGTCCTGTCTGTCATGATCATCGTGATTTGCAGCGGTTGTTTCTGATGAAACGTTCAGAACATGTACGACAGCCACGATTCGAATCAGATCTGTCAATATTCTTCGACATGTAATAGCCGGGCCTCCACATTAGACTCTTATGTTAATAAACGTACTCTTAAGCAGTACGTAAATTATAAACGTACTATTAAAAGCACGTGTATTAAATGGTTTTAACGGTTCTATTTACAAGTACCTTTTCCATTTTACAAATCAGATATTTTGGCCCCGACCCATTAAAGGGCCTGTGAACAAGGCCAAAGAGTATATTTGGAGTAGGTCTATTAAAGAGACCTAGATAAACACTCCAAAATATACATCTGAATACTTCGGTAGCGAGATGGCTCAACCGAACATAGGTTTCTAGAGACCCTTAATGATTACCTAGTTTGACCTCCGCTCAGCCAACCAGATGTGCCAGTCTGATGATGGCAAGTCGGTAATTCTTGATAAGTGGCCAGTTATTGGTTAAGACAATAACTAAGGACATCAAGGGTATTTCTTTTCTTTTTTTTGCTTTTTTTTCTAAAGATAGGATTTTACTAGTTTTAATATTTCGTGCAACGAAACAAGTAATACTAGTTTCGACGATAACGACAACGAAAACATAAATAAAATCCCTTCGGCTAAATCAGTACTGGGAGGATGATATATAGGCAATGTCTCAGCCTTACAATCCCCCAGAGTGTTGCTGATTTCTATGAGGCATACCTAACTTTATTACCAGACTAAAATTCGTATACTTAAAAAACTTATTAAAAGACTTTAAGATCTTATTTCGTTTAGTAGCTCTAAGATGTTTATACCGCCTTAAGAGACCGATATTTACACATTTTTTAAAGTTAGCAAAGTATTAACTACTTGAGCTACTTAAGCGTCGTGGTAATTAACTACCACGTAAAATTAAGACAATAACTATTCGTTAAGTGAATAGCAGAAGTCGTACTGGAAAAGTATGACTAAGAAGGATTCTACGCTATCTAAGAAGCGTAAAGCGGATAAAAAGAAGATGGACAGAGAATCTGCCGAAGACGCAGTCAACCCCATTGTCGCTAAAGACGACAATGCACTGGATACCGGTGAGACTACTCCATTAAGAGAGAAGTCAGCCGAGGAGAGGGCTAGAGGACCCACTCTCCTCAAGTTCAAAGCTCATGAAACCACGAAGCGAAAATAGGAGTGGGGTTAAGACCACTCCATCTACTATCCCTGAGGAGATTAATCCAAAGGGTAAAGAACCAATTACGGAAGTCAATTATGACGACCTCGAGGAGATTAACCCGAAGGGTAAAGAGCCAATTACGGAAGTCAATTACGACGACCCCGGCGACGATGAAGTCACGGAAGACAAAACCACAGGCTAGCGCATCTACCCACATCACTGTAAAAGAGCAGTCAAAACATCGCTTAGAGAAGACTAATGAGGAGTACCACGATCTAAATACTAAGCCGGCCGAAATAAGCCCGGAGAATGTTCCCTGGGAAAGTCTACTTCCACGGGACCAGGCACTATTTACTCCAATACCATCACCGGGACATGAGTCTCCCGTTTTGGAGGGTATTATAGACCCAACCGCTGGGAAGAATACACCTTCCCCCCTTACCTGATTGGGGGAAGGCACATCGCACCCAACCAAAGTCGACGTGCGAGATTATCGTAACGGATGATCCTAAGATCTTCATTCCAACACCACGTCTCAGTAACGAGCGTCGTGAAGCGTCGACCATGGACTTTAATATCCACCGAAAGGGAACTAAAGCTTCCCGCATACATGCGAGTGACGTGGAGTACCCACGGAAGGACCGCAATGCATTACACCAACCCGCCGAAGACTTTCAGTCCACAGAGGTAGTTATGCTGAATGCAGAAGTGAACGAACTCACAGTTAAGATGGAGCTCGCTCATGACCTGCAAGATCGTCCAGAAATTGATTATTATGCGAAAATAATCAACATCAAGCAGAAGCGAATCGACCAGTTGCTGCAAGCACAACGCGGGCAGGACCAACGCGATCACCAGAAGTATAAGGGCATGATCAGTCGACTTAAATCGAACTGAGACTCAAGTACCCAGAAGCCCGAATTCATCAATAATCATGACCTCGAGACTCTGACTCGCTCGTTACACGCGTTTACAGTGATGCTGGAGACAAAGGACATTGCCCCACCGCAATGGATATCTGCGTTTATGCAGACATTTAATCCAGAAGGAACCAATTATCGGATCCTTCAGAAGCATCTCAAAGAGATCGATGAGTGTCGTAACTGGCCAGAAGTATGTTGGCTAGTGACATCCTTATTAAGCAAGGATATGCGCAGTCCAGGACTATGTTCAATTCTGGCACCACCAACAGCGAATACTAGCATCTTGAGCTATATTTTGAAACTCGATGCGGACCTTGTCAGACCTGATATCAAGGGGGATGACAAGCCACGCTGGTATGAGTTGTTGGCAATGCTTGTATTCTGTATGAACATAGGCAGTAATGATCGAGAGCGCCTTTAACTCGAGCTACGTCGCAAGTATGCGAACGAAGCGAGAGATAAAGGACAGGAGAAGAAATTTCACCTGACTCGACTGCGCTGGGATCAGTTCTATGAAACTGTTTCCGACACTTATCCCTCTGATCGAGTAACCTCGAGAGAGAAGGTGGTTCTTAAGAAACCACGTGATCAGATTGATCAAGGGTATGTATCCCGACAGACATCCAACGAACGTCCGAATGTTCGTCCACGTGAATCAACGCCGCACTCACGGCCTAATAAAAAGGTACGTGCTGAGAAGGAAGCACTATACAAGCAAGTCAAGAAGTGTGCCGATGAGAAGTGTGGATACGATAAGTATCAGCTTGCCCCGAACGGTTATTGCAACGGGCGGCACTCGGCTACTTGCAAACACTTTATTAATAAGTGTGACAAGTGTGAGAAAACCAACGGTTATCACGCCAAGACATGTGACCGGAAACCAGATATCAAACTGGAATGAAGGTACTACCGGGTTCAATCTCTTCAAAGGCAATACAACTACGCAGACCGTGGCAGAATTATGTTGCCAAGTCTTTGCTGACCACGGGTGGCCAGGTATTATGTGCTCTGATAACGGTAGCGAGTTCTGTGATGACAATATGTAACCATTAGTACTCGTATCAGGCATGTGCCATAAGAGAGGTGTGCCATATAAACCGCAAACGCAAGGCGCAAATGAAACGCGCCATAGAAAACTTAAGTTCTTCTTACGCACTGCATTAACGGATGATGCAGATGATTGGCCGTACCATCTTAAATGGGTACAAACACAAATGAACGAGTGTGCTGATCCGGTTACAGGAACTACACCCGCTCACTATTTTCGTGGCAGATATAGTGAGTTACAAATACCCTATAACAAGGATGAACCAGATCGCCATGAGTTACCATGGTTAGAAAAGGTACAACGTATACATAACGTTGTATACCCTTGCTTGCGAGAAACACGTAATATAGCCATATTAAAAAGGCAAAACAGATGGAACACTACCAAGAAGATAGCAGAGTATCAGGTTGGTGGCAGAGTTAACATCCGTCAACGCAACTCTGATGCTACTGTATTAACATCTAAATGGATAGGTCCATACATAATCTCAGTAGCAGACACTAAAAGCGGAACGTACGAGGTTAATAACCCCGATGGTTCTAGTGCGCTTAATATAGGCACGAGTCGTATTCCGACTACTGAGATTATACTCGCAAGAAGACATGACTCTAGTGCCCCTCTTGATCGTTCTGAATTTAAGGACATAATATGGAGAACGGATAAGGAAGGTTACACATACTATCGTACACGCTTTATAGACGGTACGATCGCTGAGTTAACTGCAGACGCTTTTGACAATCAAGACTATTTAAAAGCCTTTAATAGAAAATGGCGTAAACGCCTACACAAGTCACAAGCTGATAAAGACAGCATGTTCCCAACATCTGAAGGTACGGAAGTTAAAACTTACCCACCTACAGCATTTATCCCGAGCTTTAATGCTCATCCTTCATACGTCCCAAAGACACTGAAGCGTAAGAAACGTCCAGTCGACCACCACGGACCTACTGGACCTAAGCCCAAACTCTCACAGGGTAACCGAGAACGCTTAACTTCTCCGCCTGAGAAACATTAACTATATGTTATGCTACTTAATGTTTTCGACCCGTTTTTCCTTTCTCGATTTTCAAATCCAAAATCAGCTCGAGTGAGCAACTAGCCTCTCTTGGATTTCAAAGCTGGGTGGGGGCTGTGTAGTAGCCGGGCCTCCACATTAGACTCTTATGTTGATAAACGTACTCTTAAGCAGTACGTAAATTATAAACGTACTATTAAAAGCACGTGCATTAAATGGTTTTTAACGGTTCTATTTACAAGTACCTTTTCCATTCTACAAATCAGATATTTTGGCCCCGACCCATTAAAGGGACTGTGAACAAGGCCAAAGAGTATATTTGGAGTAGGTCTATTAAGAGCTAGATAAACACTCCAAAATATACATCTGAATACTTCGGTAGCGAGATGGCTCAACCGAACATAGGTTTCTAGAGACCCTTAATGGTTACCTAGTTTGACCTGCGCTCAGCCAACCAGATGTGCCAGTCTGATGATGGCAATTCGGCAATTCTTGATAAGTGGTCAGTTATTGGTTAAGACAATAACTAAGGACATCAAGGGTATTTCTTTTCTTTTTTGCTTTTTTTTCTAAAGATAGGATTTTACTAGTTTTAGTATTTCGTGCAACGAAACAAGTAGTACTAGTTTCGACGATAACGATAACGAAAACATAAATAAAATCCCTTCGGCTAAATCAGTACTGGGAGGATGATATATAGGCAATGTCTCAGCCTTACAATCCCCCAGAGTGTTGCTGATTTCTATGAGGCATACCTAACTTTATTACCAGACTAAAATTCGTATACTTAAAAAACTTATTAAAAGACTTTAAGATCTTATTTCGTTTAGTAGCTCTAAGATGTTTATACCGCCTTAAGAGACCGATATTTACAGACATGTATATGTAGTCTCTCATGTCTAGACGAAGACCAGACTTGTTAATTCGTCAATTGTAAGGTTTGCAACCGTCTTGGCCACGACCCTGATTATGTGAGTTACCAGCAACGTATGATTTGGTTTACGCTTGTAGCCTACGACATTGTCCGATGGAATGTCACGATTGTTGCAGAATGCACAAATTCCTGTCGATATACCTGCATGTGTACCTTGCATAATGGTCGATCGGTCACTTTCGTCTGGATCCAACGCGATGAAATACATGGCGAGTAGACCATCATAGCTGGTGTCTTCAACGCAATCTTAAGAGTCTGATTATCGTCGTTTACAGACTGTCATAGAATAGCGCATAGTCTGTTGTTAGGACTTCGAACCACCAGCTTCTACAAATGCCGTGTTGAAACGACTGATAAGATGGCATAAGATTCGTTTCGATCTTGCGTGATGCGGTTTAGTTTCCTTTCTAATATCTGGATATGATCTTTGATCAGGGCTTCAAATTTGCGTTTCAGTGCGGCAAAAGCTTTCCAAGGTTTATCAATGAATTGACTGATTTTCGTATGCAGCAGTGGAGATAAGTTGCGATAGATAAACGGATAAGCCTCAGCTATTTCCTTGGGTGTCCATCGGTTTCCTCTAACGGGGTCGGATCGGTCAATAATGTTGGGATTCCTTCACAATTCACGGATAGAATGGTCTGAGTTTTTCAAGAAATCCAGAAGACCTTTCGATTCGATAATAGTGGTGGTCTTAATATCCTTAAGAGTTCACAGTAGGCATATTGATAGCGCGAGATCAGAGTGACTTGTAGAGTATGGAGAGTAGCGGAAAGATATGAGCCAAGGAATACAATAGACCTCTTTTCAAAAGTACGGTTATCTCAGCTAGGAAATGTCCCCAAGTCTGAGAGAACTGAACTGAATCTTTATTTGTGTTTTCACCAGACTCAGAATTAACTTGAGTGTTTCTTTCACACGCGGAGTCCCGGTATAGCTTATCAGTTCTACGTTAATATTTCTGATGACTCTAATATCAGAAATATTGCAATCTTAATTCCAAAACTCAATATGTGATGATCCTGGAATTTGGGATTTGGATTGGTTTTACATATATATATATATATATATATATATATATATATATATATATATATATATATATATATATATATAGCCACACACACACACACACACACACACACATACATACATACACACACATATATATATATACACACTCACCCACCACACACACACACCACTCACACACACACACACACCCACTCACTTATATATATAAATTGAGAGGCATACTTGTACTCTGGTTCTCGTTAGTTTCGGGGTATTCGATATCAGTTTGTTCCTCTGCGTCTCCAACATTCTCAGATCCATCTACGCAAAATAGTGAAACATGTTAGATCATTAAATGCAAATAGTACATGTATGTTTATAAGCAACCTAAGGTTATACGTTTGCGGCTAGCTTAGAGCTTATCATACCTTCAATTCTGGGAGCCTTTTCGATTGTTGTGTCCTTCTCCTGAGCAATTCTAGACAGTGTGTGTATAAAACCCTATAAATATTTGGCTTAGACTGGGTCGCTATGTAAGCGCAAGGCAACCCCTTTATATGAGATGATGCAGGCAAAAAACGATAATAGCATTATTGTATTGTATGTATTTGTGTTTCTGCACTATCAAAAAATTACACCCTCCATGGGTCCCAGTGCATGTGTGTAAAATTTCGACGGTTAAATTATTTTTATGTTTTAAATTTTTCTGGCGGGCGAGGGAGGGGTGAGGGAGGCAGGGTTGGGGGGCTGCGGGACTAAAAACCCAAGTAGAACCCAAGTTAGGGAAATCAGAAAACGTACCGTCGGACCCCAGTAAACGTATGTCACTGTTAACTACTCCGCAGGGGTAGTGGATAGTGGGGTACCTCACGTATATATATATATATATGTATATATGTGTGTATTTGTATATATATATATATATATATATATATATATAACCACACACACACACCCACACACGCGACACACACACACACACACATATATATATATATATATATATATATATATATATATATATATATATATATATATATATATTATTGTTCTCAGATATTAAAGTATCTTAAAGTGTTTTAATTTTTAAGTGAATAGTTCTGATTTATTTGATTCGAGTCCCTGCTTTTATGTGCATTGGACTCGTAATCCTTGAGCCATTAAAAATCACCTCTTAAGGTGAAAAAGGTTCTCACTTAAACTATGACCCAATCCAAAGGCAGTGTCGCCACGTCTTCAACTGATCGTGGCTTCCATTTAAATATTTAGCTTTATACGTTTAGATTGTACTCCTCCGATATTTAGGGATGCCCTTATGCCCATCAGAGATTTTCCATAATGATGTTTCCGTATTCCCGGCACTTCGACTCCGAGATTAATTTCCATCTGTAGTATTTCTGTGTCCCTCTCGAGTTTAGATTCTCTCCTTGGTTGATGCTGGGATAAAGCTTGTTGAGCCTCCGATGCTTGACCGTAGTTTTATGCTTGGTAAACAATCCTGGTTTACTGTGATCAATACTCTCCCTGAAGCTATAGATGTAGTTTGACGGAATCCAAGCTTCATATAAAAATTGATCCCGAGGTTTGCTTCGAAGATGTGGCCAAAAATTAGACTTGGAAAAATTTATGATTCTTGCTTGTGACATTCTGTAAGAGGGGAGATTTTCTGTAAGAGGGAAATCTAGACTGAAAAAATATTAATATTGTGGAGCATATACCGAATCAACAGGTGTGTTGGCTCGGTGGTAAAGTACTTCGCTAAAAAATATTTCGGTCGCTGGTTCGTTTCCCAGTGGCTTCAAAATTTTTGCATTTGGTGTTAATCTGATTGGCCCATGGCCCAGTTGAAATTGTCTTGTGCGTTACGTTTGAATATTGGATCAAAATGTGTACGGTCAGAAGCCCCAGCATTGGGGAGAGGCTCAGCCCACTGCACGCAGGCCAGAAAGTCAGACAAAAACAAACAGGACAAAGATCTGCCCAGTAACTCGGTAGTACAAAAACAGGTGCAGGGCACAAATATTTTTATTTCAATTTTTATATATATAACTTTTTATATAACCTCAGGTGTCGGTTCCTTAGCAATTGATGTCTCCACCTTAGCACAGATTAATGAAAACAGGTGAAGAGTTTCAAGCAACCGTTAAAGCAGTCGGTCACTGGATCCCGTTATTATTGTAAAAAAAATGTAAACTAGACTGAGTTGCTCCTTAGTCGATTTAGTCTCCAACAAACGTAGTATAATAAATAGAGTAATTTGATCACTTAAAAATGTGGACAAACCCAAGTGACACTATGTAAAGAGTATTAAGCCTGAAATAAGTGAACTCAGTCAGAAGTCCTGTTATGATCGGCGCGTCTGCTGTATTAATCATTACGTTCCTGTGTAGAACAGGATTTTCTATCAAGAGGTAAGGTCGGGCCCTGTAGTCCCGCCCTAAATGTTCGTCCAGGGTACTTTGCCCATAATGGTACGTGCTGAAGATCGAACTACGAAGGCAATGTGACCTCTATTCGGACCATACGTGATCAAGATTATATCGGACAGCGTTATGAGTTATTTCATTGAAATGGCTCTGCCCCTATTGAGTTCAACGGCAAATCTGTCCGAGTCGAACCCCTCTGATTAGCACATGGCATTACTGAACCGCCTCTTTGAAACTACGCATTATGGATGTAAGGTAGAGTTTAGCTCAGAAACATCATAAGACATCACACGAATGACACACAACACTGGTGCGACTGAATACTTGATGCGATCGTGTACAGCGGATCCCACATGGGAAACGGCCGATGCCCTTTGACGATCCTAATGACATTGCCGCTTACCATAAGGCAACACAGACTCGTACGCGCAAGCGCCAGCGCGCTCACATATAATACTCTACCTTGTACATATTTTACATGCAGCATACGACGAGCCGCCCGAGACGTACACTTCAGGCCCTCTAGCTCTCTGACATTAGATACCAGCCTACTGCTCTAGCTCTCGAGGGTAAATGTCAGCCAGACACTCTAGATCTTAAGTATAATGACAGCACAGGTCTGTTTGTGGTTATCAGATCATAGAATCTGATAAACCTAGTTTTATGTTCGAGACTGTACACATGACTCATTAGAGTCCTAGTTACTTATATTCAATAATCTAATAATGACGCAACGACTCGCTGATGATTAGAGGAGAACGTTCAGATATAGCTATTTGAGTGGGACTTACTACAAACGTACACGAAAGTTCGGAACAGTCTAGGTTTATTGACCTAAGTTCGGTCGCAGAGAATCACTGGTTTTAAAAAGTGATTCTATGCAACGACGAATGTCCTTTCCGTTGGCTGACACGAAAGTGGCGTGCCAAAATTTGCAGAGGGGGTTTCAACGGACGGACTATTGGGCATTTTTTTAGTCGCGGCCCGCCGGGACTCCCGCGTGTGAGAGAAACACTCAAGTAAATCCTGAGTCTAGTGAAAACATAAATAAAGACTCAGTTCGGTTCTCCCAGACTAGGGACTTTTCCTAGCTGAGATAGTCGTAAAAGTACCTTTCAGCTACTCTCCATACAATATTCTTATAGATAAGTCATCAAGAAGTCTATCACACTAGAGGAGAAAACACTACAAGTGTGAGAGCTATAGACTTTATTATTATCTTATACAATCTCTAAAAATTCAAAGCAACCTGTGTCGAAGAAGTGGAGACTGGAACAAACAAGAAGGTCAGCCGGAGACGCAAAGACCAACAACAGAGAAGGTAGAAGACGGGAGAAGGAAACAAAGAACACCAGAAATTCAGAGCAACAACTGAGGTACATAACGACGTGTCTGAACACGTTACAGAAGTATTACAGCTATCTTAAGTGAACAGTGATAATAACGAGAAAAATATAGGTGTCAAGGTGATTAATTAATCAATGTTGGGGGATTTTCGAACAAGAAAATTCACTGGCGTCAGGGGCCCTAAGAAACAACACGAGATAAGACGCTCACAAACACGTACAACTTATGTTGAGGCGGGTACAAGCTTATAGAACCATTCAAAAAGAAGGGTTTGAGAATCAATAAACTAAAACAGCAATTACAGGCAAACATAAGGGTGTCGCACAGTGCAGTACAACAACTCACACAGGGCAAGCAACACTGAGTTAGAATATTGAGATAGCACAATCGATCGCATTATATCAGAATCACTAACTTTAAAGATTGGCCATTTGGCTATGAGTAGTAAGGGTAACATAATAGAAAACACCAGAATAATAAGTGTCATAGCGAACATCGGATCGCAGGCACACAAAGAGCATGCATTAGACAAATCACTGACTGATCTTAATATAGCGCACAAGAAATCCTAGAAGCTTCACGATCACGTGCAATTGAGAGAGATCTTAACAATGCACGAGTAATCTAGAATAATCCACACGCGGAACCAAGCATATCACAGGGGTACAGCCTGTGATAAACACACATAATCCAAGTGCTTAGTATAGCGCACAAGAAATCTTAGAAACATCAAGAGCACATGAAATTGAGAGAGTTCTTTAGAATGCACAAGCAATCTAAGATATTACACGCACGCCAACAAGTATATTACAGAGGTGCCACATATGATAAACATACATAACACAAATGCAAATACAAGAGGATCTTCACGATTAAGAACAAATGTTTCAGAAGTATCACAAGCAAGTGAGATCGAGAGAGATCTTCCAATCACACAAGTAGTCTAACGCGGGCAATAAAACCATCTCACGCAAAGATACTGTATAGTAATCTAGGGAGGTTAATATAAACATATAAACATAGATACTGTAAAGTATATTAAGACCAGTAGAAAACATTTCTAGGAAACACACAACATGCAACCAGACATTGAATTCTACAAGAACACACAGAGTATACACACAGAAATAATGACTGAAACGGATTAAGCGTCCAGCCACAACGTAGAATATACACAACAGAAACACATACACTAGCACGTAGAGACTTATATTCAGTTCAAATTAGAACACACAAATATTCCGATCGACCACACTAAGTGTCTCAAGAAGATCAATAAAGGAATGTACAGCCAAATCAAGCGAGCACAAATTAACAACGCTCAATTCAGAGCACATATATATATTGATCAAACAAACAAAAGATCAAAACAAGGGTACATACTTCCAAACAAACGAACCAGAAAGTGCTCAAAGTACAAGTAACGATTACAGGGTGTACACATGCCATTCAGATCGATACGCATGCACAAGCACACACGAGAGCCAAACAGCTCAAACGTGTACATAGTGAAGCGGTAAATCAAAGGGTAACCAACCAAGAACAACGCAAAAATACAGCTAACCAAAGAAACTCACAAAGTTACGGTTTAACACAGATCGCACAAACAGGAGACGAGCAAAGCAAGCACTACTGTTCGATCAGACAACAAAATCACAAGCAAGCACGCTTTCGGACACACGGTGAGAACATAAAAGTCACAGCACAAAAGAGGCACGCAAGGCCCAATACGTTGCAACAACAGTAAGTCAGAGAATCACGAATGGATTTGGTACAACAAACACAGTAGTAACATACAAATCACGGAAGTTCGGTACAATACAATATCTCAAATCTGTCACAAGACTGAAACACATGGTGAGGTCAACAAGACCGAATTTTCACAGTGACGTCACCAGGACCGAACATCTCATTGAGATCTCGAGAAAATAAACTCTCACATGACAGAATAAGCACAAGTGACAATAAATTATCACGTGACGGAATAAGTACAAGTGACGTCACACATGACGGAATAAGCTTGACTAACAAACACCGTTGTCAACCCTTATAAAGCGCGCGCCTTCGCACAAAACATAACCAGAGTCTTTATTAATAATCCACTAACACCCACACACCAACGCAGACATCTGAAAATGCCACTGGCAACCAGAGCAGGCGTGTACAGTGAAAGGGGGGTAGTGAAGGCGCGGATGACGTGAGAGTCAGCCCAATGGGGGGGGGGGGGCAAGCCCAGGCAGTAGTTCGGGCCAGCCTACACCGGCGGAGGCACCCATCTCAGCGTCAGCAATGCGTCTAGAAATAGATAAGAGTATCTGCCAAGGCAATCATGTTCTGGTGAGTCGGTTTATGTCCAAGTTGGAACAAACAGCACCGGTGCCCATACCAACTCTACACAAGATGAGGGTAGGCATCTATGATCAATAACCTGAGCGACGCATGCCACTAGTGAATGCGGAGCTCAGACGACGGTATGACCAAACAATTAACGATTGTGGTGATCAACTCATTCAAATAAGTCTGTACATTAGCGAGCTAGAGCTCATGCGTTCACGCTTGGGTGATCAGATAAACGAACCTTTTCTTAAGAAACTACTCATGACTTCGGCATTTCCCAAGTTGCCTAAGAATAGTTTCTTTATAATGGAAAATTGTAAAGACATCATAGATTTCACTACATAATGTAGTGATCTATTCTTAGCTAAGTCAATGCCACTGTGTCAGTACCCAGCACTAGTGAGAAGCCTATTGGATTCCACTGATGCAACGGAGAAAACCAAATTAGTACTCAATAACTTAAGAGATGCGAGACACATGCGACTATGCACTTCACATATCCTGAACAGTTCAATATAATCGTTTTTGATCGACTCAGATCACACCCATTAGACTATCTATTGGAGAAGTTTCTCAATGACATGCAGAATAAGAAGATGAACGTCAAAGAGCGCACAGAGCGTGTGCACAAGACAATGACGATGTTAGAGGAGAGTTACCGCAACTCAGACAAGGTACCCATACACTTCCAAATCCTCAAAGTACAAAGGTACCTAGCTAGCACTTAAGTACTATGGACTGTTATCGGTGGTGGATACCCTAATCAAAGGATATAAACAACCAGATGGGAGTGAAGGACACTTGTCAGACATAGAACACATCAAGTTTCATTTTATGACTGAGACACACATAAGAACGGCGGCTGTGACACAAGTAGAACGTATATTGAGGGATCAGGTGTGAGCAGTAAACAAGCGTAACAACGCACAGACAACCACACCGGCAGAGGCTATCACTACCAATGCTAACAAACGCTGCAAAACAGACAAAGGTGCAAACAACCACAATCGGCCAGGGGGACAGGCACAGGAGAAGAAAGGGGTACGTGAAGAGCGCGCATGCCCCTACTACCTGGTAATGCCAGCCCCACATCGGTTCAGTAAATGTCCCAAGAAGAAAGCGAATCAAGCCAAACAGGCTGAGGAGCGAGCCAAGAAAGATGTACAGATAGCAAGACTGTTCATTACATCTGGCAAAGTGGAAGATATTACAGAAGGTGATGAGCACTGAAAACACTGATGGGCGGAAGTAAGCATGATTGATCTGGCTGACAGACTCGATGTATTTACAGATGAAGAAACGTTGTTAATAAATGCAAATGATGAACCTTATTACATCTGGCAAAGTGGAAGATATCACAGAAGGTGATGAGCACTGAAACACTGGCGGGCGGAAGTCAACATGATTGATCTGGCTGACAGACTCGATGTATTTACAGATGAAGAAACGTTGTTAATGAATGCAAATGATATAAATTATGAACCTTTATCCTTACTTCCCGCACCACGAGACCAACGTTTACACGTTGACATACAAACTAATGGCAATACATACAATGGACTAGTAGACTCGGGTGCACAACGCTCATGCATAGACAAAAGTGTAGTATCATAACTATATCTTTCTGATAGAGCGCAACCGGGTTGTATACAACTAGCACAAACAGATGCAAGAATACAACGCACGGTATCAACAGAAGTTTGAGACTTTTACTATGGAGGCAGGAAGACCTCTCAGTGTTTTGAAGCATTGGACTTACCTGACAAAAAGACACCAATACTTCTAGGTATGAACATTCTATCATTTATAGGTATATACACAGCAGGGTTAATCAATCTACTTATATCTACGGATGCAAAATGAAAATCGCTCCTCACATCACATGAGGAGGACCCAGAACATGAACAAGAAGGTTTCAGAGAGTCACTTACAGACCTTCTTGATACCAACGCGAATATACCTCTGTAAATATCGGTCTCTTAAGGCGGTATAAACGTCTTAGAGCTACTAAACGTAATAGAATCTTGAAGTCTTTTAATAAGTTTTTTAAGTATACGAATTTTAGTCTGGTAATAAAGTTAGGTATGCCTCATAGAAATCAGCAATACTCTGGGGGATTGTAAGGTTGAGACATTGCCTATATATCATCCTCCCAGTACTGATTTCGCCGAAGGGATTTTATTTATGTTTTCGTTATCGTTATCGTCGAAACTAGTATTACTTGTTTCGTCGCACGAATTACTAAAACTAGTAAAATCCTATCTTTAGAAAAAAAGAAAAAAAAGAAAAAATACTCTTCATGTCCTTAGTTATTGTCTTAACCAATAACTGGCCACTTATCAAGAATTGCCGAATTGCCATCATCAGACTGGCACATCTGGTTGGCTGAGCGCAGGTCAAACTAGGTAACCATTAAGGGTCTCTAGAAACCTATGTTCGGTTGAGCCATCTCGCTACCGAAGTATTCAGATGTATATTTTGGAGTGTTTATCTAGCTCTTAATAGACCTACTCCAAATATACTCTTTGGCCTTGTTCACAGTCCCTTTAATGGGTCGGGGCCAAAATATCTCTGTTTGTAGAATGGAAAAGGTACTTGTAAATAGAACCGTTAAAACCATTTAATACACGTGCTTTTAATAGTACGTTTATAATTTACGTACTGCTTAAGAGTACGTTTATCAACATAAGAGTCTAATGTGGAGGCCCGGCTACTACACAGCCCCCACCCAGCTTTGAAATCCAAGAGAGGCTAGTTGCTCACTCGAGCTGATTTTGGATTTGAAAATCGAGAAAGGAAAAACGGGTCGAAAACATTAAGTAGCATAACATATAGTTAATGTTTCTCAGGCGGAGAAGTTAAGCGTTCTCGGTTACCCTGTGAGTTTTGGGCTTAGGTCCAGTAGGTCCGTGGTGGTCGACTGGACGTTTCTTACGCTTCAGTGTCTTTGGGACGTATGAAGGATGAGCATTAAAGCTCGGGATAAATGCTGTAGGTGGGTAAGTTTTAACTTCCGTACCTTCAGATGTTGGGAACATGCTGTCTTTATCAGCTTGTGACTTGTGTGAGGCGTTTACGCCATTTTCTATTAAAGGCTTTTAAATAGTCTTGATTGTCAAAAGCGTCTGCAGTTAACTCAGCGATCGTACCGTCTATAAAGCGTGTACGATAGTATGTGTAACCTTCCTTATCCGTTCTCCATATTATGTCCTTAAATTCAGAACGATCAAGAGGGGCACTAGAGTCATGTCCTCTTGCGAGTATAATCTCAGTAGTCGGAATACGACTCGTGCCTATATTAAGCGCACTAGAACCATCGGGGTTATTAACCTCGTACGTTCCGCTTTTAGTGTCTGCTACTGAGATTATGTATGGACCTATCCATTTAGATGTTAATACAGTAGCATCAGAGTTGCGTTGACGGATGTTAACTCTGCCACCAACCTGATACTCTGCTATCTTCTTGGTAGTGTTCCATCTGTTTTGCCTTTTTAATAAGGCTATATTACGTGTTTCTCGCAAGCAAGGGTATACAACGTTATGTATACGTTGTACCTTTTCTAACCATGGTAACTCATGGCGATCTGGTTCATCCTTGTTATAGGGTATTTGTAACTCACTATATCTGCCACGAAAATAGTGAGCGGGTGTAGTTCCTGTAACCGGATCAGCACACTCGTTCATTTGTGTTTGTACCCATTTAAGATGGTACGGCCAATCATCTGCATCATCCGTTAATGCAGTGCGTAAGAAGAACTTAAGTTTTCTATGGCGCGTTTCATTTGCGCCTTGCGTTTGCGGTTTATATGGCACACCTCTCTTATGGCACATGCCTGATACGAGTACTAATGGTTACATAATGTCATCACAGAACTCGCTACCGTTATCAGAGCACATAATACCTGGCCACCCGTGGTCAGCAAAGACTTGGCAACATAATTCTGCCACGGTCTGCGTACTTTTATCCTTAAGGGGGTAAGTAAGTTAAACCGTGACGCCACATCAAAGAAGTGGCATACGTAACGGTCGCCTGAGTGCTCGGACGTAGGCAGGTCAACCAGATCAATGATGACCCTGCGCCATGGAATATCTTCGGTCACACTCTTGAGCGGTGCGAACTCATAGCGCTTGATCTGATTGAGATCACAGTCTGCGCATGACTGATATACTTTGTCAACTAAAGTTGCCAACTTGAGATGCGCTATCCCATTTCGTTTAGCATCTTTACGTTCTGGTGCTTCAGCTTATGATTTTGCATCAGCCAAGAGAGAATGTTATCATCATTCTGCTCTTCCAGTATAAAGGTAGGGTGTTGAGAATCCACTTGCGTGTTCTCTACGTCTGTTGTGTTCACAGACTCTTCTCTTCCTTTTGTATGGGCATCTTTAGTGCGTTCATATTCATATGCTACACTTGACTTGTTTAATAGTCGTAATATGTGCGCATGTAAATCAGGGTTCTCGTTCATGAGTCCCTTTAGAAAGAGTGTCTTAAAGACTTCGGGCTTGGACTTTATGTTATTAAATGAAGTCCTAGCTAGAGACTGACGCTTCTTAACAGTGTAGTCAGTAGTAGATTGTATTTCTTGTGCACAAACTTCACGTGTTGTGTTGTCTTTGAACTGGTTAACGTTCAATTTGGTAGAGAGTGGAATCTCTGATTCTTTGACCTTGTTAAGGAAGGTTGCAGAGGGGGTTCATGAGGTTGTACCTATAGGACCTATACGACATATTATAGTATGTCTCCAGGGCGTCTTTTGGACTGCTCGGGTACCCTGATAGAGGAAGGTATCTACTTCCCTATCTAAATATTGGCTCGCATTGTATCATGCTTATTAACTTATTGAGCCACGGATCTAATTTCCGTAGAGGACAACACAACGTTAAGGTAGCTTTATGTATCTGAACGTAATTTAATAATTGGACAATTAACTGCCACGGTGGATTAGCCCACGCGTTATGTTTGGAGAGATCCAATTGAAAGGCATCTCCTAGAGGATGATTTAACGTCCTGTAATATTTTAATTGCGCGTTATGATACGCGGCGAACATATCTATAGTATGTGCGCCGAATGTCTTTTGTGCTAACTCAAACCATCTTGGATTACATTTCCAATCAGTGGCTAAGAGTTCGCGGACTGACTTATTAAAGTCTGGTACAAACCTGGACAACATATCCGGTAAGTGGTTATGTATGCCTGGTAAATGTTTTATATCAAAGTGAAATTTTGATATTGTATCATGCCATCTGCTCAATAATTGAGAGTCCGGCTTCATCTCGTTCATGTATTGAAGAGACTTTTGATCACACATCAGCGTAAATGCTGTTCCATAGAGGTAATCTCTAAAGTGTGTCATAGCTGTTACTATAGCTAATAATTCTTGTTTAGTAGTTGGATAATTCAACTGTGATGCATTCATAGCACGGCTAAAGAATTGTATGTATCTAGGTTTATTATCTATAAACTGATACAATACTCCTCCTAGTGCTAGGTCTGATGCGTCCGTTGCTATTTCAAACAGCACGCCATCAACTGGTCCTTGAACCAGAGGTGCTTGTTGTACTGCGTGCTTGAAGATCTTAAATGCCTCATCACACTCTTTAGTCTATAGCTCCCCTAACTTACCTTTGTGACATCTTAAGTGTCCAAAAGGTTTTAAGTAATCTGCTAAGTGTGGAACGCCATCTGAAAAGAAGTTTACGAATCCACACATGCTATTTACATCTCTCCCGGTTGTTGGAGTTCTCCAATCTGAGAGATGTTCTACCTTTCCGGGGTCAATTTTAATACCTTCCCCTGAGATTCTATGCCCTAAGAGTTGAATCTCACTCATAGCAAAATGACATTTCTTCTCATTAGTTTTGAAGTTCTGTTCATTTAATCTTTATAGTACTCGTCTGACTAATGCTTCGTGTTCGGCTTTAGTCTTTGAGAAGATGACTATGTCATCTATGTAGACTTGCACGTTAGGTATGTCTGCAAACATTTCCTCCATTACTTGTTGGAAGAATGCTGGTAGGGAGTGTAACCCAAAAGGTGCGCCCTTAAAGCGATATTGTTTAACCTTCCATGTAAAACTAAAGTATTTACGGTGGGGTTCATATACCTTCATTTGGTGGTATCCTTGTGTTAGGTCTATATTTGTAAATACTGTAGCACCTTCCATTCTTCTTAACAACTCGTTTATACGAGGTAAGTGAAAGCTATGAGTTGGCAATAATTTATTTATTGGACTCATATCTATACATACTCTGACCTTCTTAAATGAACTGTCAGAGTTATGTTGATCAACGGCAAGTAATGTCAAGTTTACTGGAGTTTGTTGATAGTTTATTTCTATCACTCCATCTATTAACTATTTCTCGACTTGTTCTTTTACTACGGCTTCGTGTCTCCAAGATACATAGTTTCTTGATGGACACTTCAGCTGAGTAAAGTCTACCTTGGTTAAATCCAAACTAACATATCCGTCGTTAAAACGGAACTTAGCCCAGTCAGTGATATTGATCTTCTTATTTACTAAGATTAGATCAATGATCTTTTCCGCAAAGTCAGGTATTAATTCCTTGACTGTGTCGGATGGCGGTATATAGGGTTTCAGACAATTATCGTCTGATTGATTTGTTAATGGATCTACATTGTTCGGTACACCAGTTACGGTTATACCTAATGTAAGTAAATCACTCATTCCGACGATAATGTCGTACTTCTGTGACATCTTTACTATCACAGCTTGGGTTGTAATGTGGCGATGGTCGGCTAATGAAATTTTAACATCGGTAGCCATCGTATCGCACTTGGAAGTCTTCTCATCAGCTAATATAAAATAAGTGGTTTGTGTTCTACGTTCGATATCTTTCATGAATGCAAAGCGATCGGATATACATGAAATTTCTGAACCAGGATCAATCAACGCAAGGACTTTATCTCCGTTGCAATATACAGGGATTATTACACGCTCGTCTAAAGAGTCGTTGTATTGCCTTTGAAGAGATTGAACCCGGTAGTACCTTCATTCCAGTTTGATATCTGGTTTCCGGTCACATGTCTTGGCGTGATAACCGTTGGTTTTCTCACACTTGTCACACTTATTAATAAAGTGTTTGCAAGTAGCCGAGTGCCGCCCGTTGCAATAACCGTTCGGGGCAAGCTGATACTTATCGTATCCACACTTCTCATCGGCACACTTCTTGACTTGCTTGTATAGTGCTTCCTTCTCAGCAAGTACCTTTTTATTAGGCCGTGAGTGCGGCGTTGATTCACGTGGACGAACATTCGGACGTTCGTTGGATGTCTGTCGGGATACATACCCTTGATCAATCTGATCACGTGGTTTCTTAAGAACCACCTTCTCTCTCGAGGTTACTCGATCAGAGGGATAAGTGTCGGAAACAGTTTCATAGAACTGATCCCAGCGCAGTCGAGTCAGGTGAAATTTCTTCTCCTGTCCTTTATCTCTCGCTTCGTTCGCATACTTGCGACGTAGCTCGAGTTAAAGGCGCTCTCGATCATTACTGCCTATGTTCATACAGAATACAAGCATTGCCAACAACTCATACCAGCGTGGCTTGTCATCCCCCCTTGATATCAGGTCTGACAAGGTCCGCATCGAGTTTCAAAATATAGCTCAAGATGCTAGTATTCGCTGTTGGTGGTGCCAGAATTGAACATAGTCCTGGACTGCGCATATCCTTGCTTAATAAGGATGTCACTAGCCAACATACTTCTGGCCAGTTACGACACTCATCGATCTCTTTGAGATGCTTCTGAAGGATCCGATAATTGGTTCCTTCTGGATTAAATGTCTGCATAAACGCAGATATCCATTGCGGTGGGGCAATGTCCTTTGTCTCCAGCATCACTGTAAACGCGTGTAACGAGCGAGTCAGAGTCTCGAGGTCATGATTATTGATGAATTCGGGCTTCTGGGTACTTGAGTCCCAGTTCGACTTAAGTCGACTGATCATGCCCTTATACTTCTGGTGATCGCGTTGGTCCTGCCCGCGTTGTGCTTGCAGCAACTGGTCGATTCGCTTCTGCTTGATGTTGATTATTTTCGCATAATAATCAATTTCTGGACGATCTTGCAGGTCATGAGCGAGCTCCATCTTAACTGTGAGTTCGTTCACTTCTGCATTCAGCATAACTACCTCTGTGGACTGAAAGTCTTCGGCGGGTTGGTGTAATGCATTGCGGTCCTTCCGTGGGTACTCCACGTCACTCGCATGTATGCGGGAAGCTTTAGTTCCCTTTCGGTGGATATTAAAGTCCATGGTCGACGCTTCACGACGCTCGTTACTGAGACGTGGTGTTGGAATGAAGATCTTGGGATCATCCGTTACGATAATCTCGCACGTCGACTTTGGTTGGGTGCGATGTGCCTTCCCCCAATCAGGTAAGGGGGGAGGTGTATTCTTCCCAGCGGTTGGGTCTATAATACCCTCCAAAACGGGAGACTCATGTCCCGGTGATGGTATTGGAGTAAATAGTGCCTGGTCCCGTGGAAGTAGACTTTCCCAGGGAACATTCTCCGGGCTTATTTCGGCCGGCTTAGTATTTAGATCGTGGTACTCCTCATTAGTCTTCTCTAAGCGATGTTTTGACTGCTCTTTTACAGTGATGTGGGTAGATGCGCTAGCCTGTGGTTTGTCTTCCGTGACTTCATCGTCGCCGGGGTCGTCGTAATTGACTTCCGTAATTGGCTCTTTACCCTTCGGGTTAATCTCCTCGAGGTCGTCATAATTGACTTCCGTAATTGGTTCTTTACCCTTTGGATTAATCTCCTCAGGGATAGTAGATGGAGTGGTCTTAACCCCACTCCTATTTTCGCTTCGCGGTTTCGCGAGCTTTGAACTTGAGGAGAGAGTGGGTCCTCTAGCCCTCTCCTCGGCTGACTTCTCTCTTAATGGAGTAGTCTCACCGGTATCCAGTGCATTGTCGTCTTTAGCGACAATGGGGTTGACTGCGTCTTCGGCAGATTCTCTGTCCATCTTCTTTTTATCCGCTTTACGCTTCTTAGATAGCGTAGAATCCTTCTTAGTCATACTTTTCCAGTACGACTTCTGCTATTCACTTAACGAATAGTTATTGTCTTAATTTTACGTGGTAGTTAATTACCACGACGCTTAAGTAGCTCAAGTAGTTAATACTTTGCTAACTTTAAAAATGTGTAAATATCGGTCTCTTAAGGCGGTATAAACATCTTAGAGCTACTAAACGTAATAAGATCTTAAAGTCTTTTAATAAGTTTTTTAAGTATACGAATTTTAGTCTGGTAATAAAGTTAGGTATGCCTCATAGAAATCAGCAATACTCTGGGGGATTGTAAGGCTGAGACATTGCCTATATATCATCCTCCCAGTACTGATTTAGCCGAAGGGATTTTATTTATGTTTTCGTTGTCGTTATCGTCGAAACTAGTATTACTTGTTTCGTTGCACGAAATATTAAAACTAGTAAAATCCTATCTTTAGAAAAAAAAAGCAAAAAAGAAAAGAAATACCTTTGATGTCCTTAGTTATTGTCTTAACCAATAACTGGCCACTTATCAAGAATTACCGACTTGCCATCATCAGACTGGCACATCTGGTTGGCTGAGCGGAGGTCAAACTAGGTAATCATTAAGGGTCTCTAGAAACCTATGTTCGGTTGAGCCATCTCGCTACCGAAGTATTCAGATGTATATTTTGGAGTGTTTATCTAGGTCTCTTAATAGACCTACTCCAAATATACTCTTTGGCCTTGTTGTAGAAATACGGCCTCCGGTCAGTCTAAAATATCAAGATCAATTGAGATAATACATTGGTTTTTATTTGTATTTTAAATAATAAAGTACAAGCTCTTTTTCCAATATTTCCAAAGTGTTCTAAATTCACTTTGATGGCTCCAATAGCCTGAGTATTTGGTATGACTCATCTACTTGGACCTATTTGAGACATTAGTAGATGTAGGATATTATAAACTAAATTTTATAATCTCCGAACTACTACTTATAGATTTTGGTCCTCCCGCCAATCTCCAAAATCCAATAAGTCTTTTTCTTTTTTTAACTTTTCTTCAGATGGAACTTTATTTATATCAGCTAATGTATTAACGTGACTTACGTTATTATGTCTATTTACAAATTAGGCAAGTGGTCATGAACACTTAGTACTTCTAGTGAAAATTATTCAATAAAGAACAGCTAGAGGTACGCCCTGTGTGATCGAGGATATTTAGGCTCTTAACAAGAGGCAGTCCCGATCATTCTTACACAAGCTACCACTGCTAAATCCTAACTGACTAAATTGTATTTTAGTTTAATATAGTTTGAAACCTAGTAATTTCCATCGAAGTTTACATATTTTTCAGTTATTTAGTAGTTACAGTAGTGTACTGCTTCTAGACTGTCTGACATCGATTTACTATCCAGCAAATACTATGGCTAAGGGTACTTCTAAAGGCAAGGGAGCCGCTAGCTCTAAGCCTGCTAAGCCTGCCGAGGTTCCTGAGGTCCCTGTGGAAACACCTAGCCTGTCTGGAGTTGAGCCTGCCGAGGATACTGTTGGGGAAGCAAATTCTGAGGTTGGTACAGAGGATTATTCTGAGGATGACTCGTCGGATCCTAAAGCCTTGGAAGAAGAGGTATCTACTACCGCGGAAAGGCTCGCCAGCGTCCGTGTATCACCTAGGAGTGAAGCTCAGGACCCCAGCTTGCCCCCTGACCACGTGCCGTCAAATATTGGGGATAAACGTCGAAAGGCTGGAAAATTCGTGGATACGAATGTCGGGGGGCATTATAACTCCACATCTAAAGGACACTCCAGCACAAATCCGGAGTGAAAAGGAAGTATTGGACCTGTCCGAAAATTTCGGTTTCGCCATCGATGGAGAAGCCATTCCATTCAGCTCAAATCTTGGGGCCGAAGCTGAGGACGCCATAACTCGACAACGAGTGGTTGGATCCTCTCAATCTCGATGCCAATTGAACCGCACTGAAGCGCTTTCTTGAAGGAGCTAGCGGCAGCAGCAGTTGTGGACCCCTCTATCGTGTCCCACTTGGCTGATATTCTTCCTATACCGAAGAAGAAAAAAAATTCGGGCCGGGTTTTCGAAAATTCGGGCCGGGTTTCGATGCTACCCGAGACCTACTGGAGGATTTATGGAACTCGAGCAGTAATATCGACCCTTTACCACTAAGTCACGATTTTGGCACGCTACACCAGTACCTTAGGGCCCGCTCTAATCCTGAGGATGAGGAAGTGAGAACCAGACATCCTCGTCTCAGGCTATTTATCTGGTATGCAAGTCCTTGAGGACCGTCTATTGAATGACTCTGACCTTGACGATAGGAAAGCGGATAACATTCGCTATCTAATCGATAACAAGAGAAAGGAAATAGACACCATCTTGGCACTAGCAGCCCGTAGCACTGAGCATGAGCCTCGTGAACACTTAGAACCAAGCTTTATAAAGCAGCTAGGTAACGCGCAGGCTGAGGTCGATTTCTCTACTAATGAGAGTACAGTGGAGACACTGAAGGCCTTCGACCAACTTAAGGAGTCTGCCAGCCTTAGGGATAAGCAGATGATGAATGCCTTTATTCATTTCTGTGAGCCAGGTGAATGGCGAACTATCTTGAAGGTTCATGAGCCCAACTGGAAAGCCCTACCCTGGCACCAGTTGCGTGATAATATACTTAACACCTTTTTTTGAAGATGCACGTGACCGTGAACTTCTAGAGTCTCGCAAGTTCTTTGCGAACGATACCACTATTCGAGGTGCTCTAGCTCATATGACACATATGAATACTGGATGGGTGGTCGTACCTATACTGGCGAATATTTATTAATTTGTCAGATGATGGAGACTCTGGGAGCTAACCTCTTTAAGAAAGTCAATGATGACATCATCGCCTATGGTGATTTGCGATCTATGCCTTGGTCTGTCTTTGAGAAGATAGTACACAAGCATACCAATTCCTCTACTAGAGTACTTAGTACCACGAGCTACACCCAGCCCACTAAGCGAAACGCAGTAGAGACTAATACTGCGCGTAGTACTAAGAAACCCTCGCACTACTACTGAGGGGGTACTGGCTCTACTTCTACCGAACCGAAAGGTGATAAGAAGGTGAGAGCGCCTTGCAAGAAGTGTGGTTACAACCTCACAAAATGTAATGGCAAGTGGAATGGTAGACACGACCCTGTTAAGTGTGCACCAGGCAAGCCAGATTTTGGACACTATATGAAAGAGTGTGCTACTTGCAAGGGTACTAACGGTTGGCACAAAGAGGATTGCAAGGACTTACCAGACGTCCAGTTAAGTTAAGCACTGACAGTACCATATGTGCGCACTAGAGCAAGATTATGAGAAAATGTTCAATAAAACCCATACCAAAGGAGATGAACGTATCTTTCAAACAGTTTTCGTAAATGGAGAAAAAAAAGTTATGGCACTATTTGATCCAGGGCTGAAGTCTCTGCTATCTCATGCCGAGTAGCCTATGCTACAGATATGGCTGTCCATAACGAAACAACTGATTTAATCTTGGGAAATGGCAAAGTTACTACTTGCGAACAAGCCATTGACTATGCACACATAATGCTGTCAGATAGAAGAGAAGTGAAGACTCACCTAATCGTTACTGACATGTCTCAGAAATACGATTTAATTATAGGTATGACTGATCTTCTCAGTTTAGGTACAACACTCACTGGTCTGCCTATTGGGCTAGACCCGAATAAAGATCAGTCAGATGATAATATGTTAAAGATACCTAAACCTCCGGAAGGTGAAGCAAAGGATATGATTCCGCACTTCACCGATATAATTATGGACTTAATTATACAAAACAGGAAGATTGCAATAACTGACTGGTGTATGTTTAAGTTCTCTAATGGGTACGTTAGACTTGACTTAACAAACGTCGACTTCTCTAAGTTAAAGTGTCCTTCACATAACTACGTGAGTTGGAGACACAAAGACGTTGTCAAAACCCAAATCGAAGATTGGTTAAAACAGGGTCTAATTGAAATCAATTATGATGCAACCCCAGTTAACTTAGCTCTCTTGGCGGTCGATCAATATAAATCTGATGGAACGTTTAGTAAAACAAGAGTAGTACTAGACCTGTCGCCAATCAACAAACTAATTCCGCAACATAGTTTTCCCTTACCTAAGATAAGCGAGATACTACGCAAAATGGAGGGTGCGACTATCTTTTCCAAGATAGACTTAAAAGCTGCATTCCATCAACTACAGATATATGAGCCTCATAGGAAATACTTTTTCCTTTACTTGGCAAGGTAAGAAGTACCAGTTTAAAGGTGCACCTGAAGGCTTACACATGTTACCTTCTTTCTTCCAACAAGTTATGATGGAACTATTTGCGGACCTGTCGTATAACGTATCAGTCTATTTAGATGATATAGTTATCTTTACAAAGACAGCACATGAACATGCTAAACTCGTTAAAGAAGTCTTAAAGCGACTTAATCATGCTAAACTTAAGATTAACGAAGACAAGTGTTCTTTTGCTAAAGATACTATACACTTACTTGGCTACAAAGTATCTGCAGCAGGGGTAGAAATTGATCCTGGCAAGAAACAGTTTCTGTTGATTTATCAACACCAATTACTGGAAGAGATGTGAACTCTGTGTGGGGTTTGTTAACTTCTTCTCGGATTCGGTACCGCATCTTTCTCATTACTTAAAGCCTTTCAGTCACCTACGGCTGCACAAAGGACCTTTGGGAAAGCTTTGGACTAAAGAATGTGATGATGCATTTAAACTAGTCAAAAGTAAAGTAATGGACGCACCCATCATGCAGTACCCTGTGGATGGTGTCCCATTCCAAGTAGCAACCGACGCTTCAGATCGAGCGGTAGGTGGAGTGCTTTACCAAACGATAAATGGTAAACCGCGCTACATACAATTCTTTAGCAAGAGTTATAATAAGAGTCAACGGAATTACCCTACCGTTAAACAAGAGCTCCTTGCTATAGTTACTGCGCTAAGACAGTTTAAAGACTACCTTTATGGGAGTTAATTTACTGTCGCCTGTGATCAAAAGTCTTTAACATACTTAAAAAAAAGATATGAACCCTGATTCACAGTTGGTGAGCCGCTGGCATGACATTATTGCCAAGTTCGCTTTTAATATAACACACATACCAGGAATACATAACCATCTTCCTGACATGCTCTCTCGACTTGTGCCCGACTACCAGAAAACAGTCAAGGAGTTATTAGCAACCGATTGGATGCTAAATAAGAAATGGTTTAACCTCGCTCAATCACGATGGGGTCCATTTACTGTTGATATGTTCGCCGCAGAACATAACAAACAGGTTTCTGAATATAGGTCGTTGACTCATCCTAAAGGTGATGCATTTCAGCTTGACTTATCAAAGCATAATGCGTGGGCTAACCCACCTTGTCAACTTATCGCACAGTTGTTAAATTATGTTAATATTACTAAATCTACCATTACGCTGTGTTGTCCCTTACGTAACTCCGACCCATGGATACGTGATTTAATTAATATGATTCAAGACGAACCTATTTATGTCGACCGTGAAACCGACACGTTCTTGTATCAGGGATCCTATTCTATTAAGAAGACGCCTTGAAACACACCATTGTTTGTCGCATCGGTCCTGCAGGTACCACTAAGTGGAAACCCTCAACCGAATTCTTAGCTAAACTAGAGGAGTCTAAAGAGTTTGAACAAAAGCTCAAGACTCGTACAACACATGCACCCAACAAGATTGTAGTCGAGGTAATGCCGATTGAAACGGCATTAGATCGTAAAAAAAACATGGAACTAGCTAAGGCCATGGATCAAAAGACTCAAAACTCTAAGAGAACCTGAAGCTCGCACTCAACTACTTAAAGCGCTGCTTAAAGAACAGCCAGGAGTTGCGAAACAACTGAAGAAGATACTTCAACAATCCAATGTTGTCAATTATGTATCTCAGGACTCTACCCCTCCTGATATCGAGGCTGCCCTTTCCAACAGGACTATGGTTCATCCAGCCAGCGTTACGCAGAATCTGACTGACTTAGAGGAGCTCGAAAGTAGAGTTAAAATTATACATAATTTAACGCATCGAGCATATGAGCATACTTATAAAATGGCTATTCGTGCAGGGCTTGATCACCCGGCGCTGAAAGAAACCATACGTGAAGTATACCGACGCTGTACTGATTGTGAAAAGAACCAGATCAAGCGATACGGTTGGGCACCCCTAAAAGTGTGACAGAAGACCAACCGATGCGCCGAGTCATAGTCGATTTGGTTAAACTCCCGTGATCCAAGCATACTGGCGATGTATATATCTGTCATTTCTTATGTGTGGCTTCGGGCTATAACTTGCTTTATGCAATACCGAACAAACGTCCACAAACAGTGGCAGAATTATGCTATCACGTCTTTAATGACTTCGGTTTCCCCGAGTACTATGTTCTGATAACGGTAGTGAGTGTTGTACCGACGTAATGGAGGCACTTATACTCGCATCAGGCATGACCCATAGGCGTGGTGTTCCTTACAAACCTCAAACGCAGGGTGCAAATGAGACACGTCATAGAGAACTTAAGAAACTCTTGCGTACCGCACTAGACGACGTTGAGGATATGTGGCCTTATCATTTGAAATGGGTTCAGACTCAAATGAATAACTGCATGAATCCTCAAACTGGAACACTCCCGTTTCACTATTTCTTTGGCCGTTATAGTGAATTACAAGCAACGTTTGATAAAACTGCGCCCGAGAAACACGCTACCCCGTATACAAAAGATCGAGCATATGCAGAACGTTGTTTACCCCTGTTTACTGAGCACAAG
>LUCW03001888.1:62500-78147 GCA_001586965.3 Sphaeroforma sirkka | reverse complement strand
ATATATATATAAATCTATCAATCCATATATATATATAACTATATTAATCTATATATATATGCATATATAGATTCATATAGATCTCATATATATATATATATATATATATATATATATTATATATATTTTTTTATATATTTGTATATATTTATATCATTGTAATCATTAGATTTATATGTATACAATCCATACATACATATATATATATATATATATATATATATATATATATATATATATATATATACGTATATGTACATTTTATATATATTTATGTACATTTATATAAATATATGAATACATACATATATATATATATATATATATATATATATATATATATAATGTCACACATCATCAACACAACACACACATCACATCATCAATACACACAGACACAGACATTTGACACACATCACAATCAATCAATACTCAATACCAATCAATATCATCAATATCACACATCATCATATATATATATATATATATATATATATATATATATATATATATATATATATATATACATACACATTAATAGTTTTTTTTTCACTATTATGGAATAGCCCGTGTATACATATATACTTTGATTGTAGTTGGGGTTAATTTTTTTATATACAGGAGCAACCTTGAGTGTTTATACATGTATTTTCTTTTTGCATGCCTGCAGGCACGTGTACGTCAAATATCGTGCGTATCCATTTTTGTCCTTTATAATCCTTTCTTGTGCGTTTAGTATTGGTAGTCCAGGTGTTTCCAAGTTTAGGTCCATTAGTACCTGTCTAAATACGTGTTTTTTGGTAGGAGTGCTGATTCATTAATGTATGCTTCGGTTAGCGTTAGCGTGTTTGTATGGGTTATCAGTATTGTCCTTGTGTTTATTATTCTTCCTTCTGAGCGTGATTGTCGGCAGCATCTTTATGCTTCTTGCGCAGATCTGATCACGCTTGTGCTGCACACATCCTTGTTGTTTTTCCATCCTTCAGCTCCCGCGAACCTATACCCTGTGATCTAGTCGTACATCCTATTATTCTATAGTAGTGTTTTGTTCATGGAGTGTCCACTTTCACTTCACCTGATCTTAATACTTTCAATGATGGTTTGTATTGCAGTTGCTCCCGAGAATCCTAATTACACACAATGTGTCACTTCGGCACGCATCGTATGTCCGCTATGGGGCTGGTCGAAACCAGTGGAGGGTGTAGGGATCGAAAAGTTCAAGGCCAATGTTCACAAGGTGGGTGGGGTGTGATCTTAACGTGTAGTATCATTTCTTTTCATTGCGTACCGTTCATGCTCAAATATAAGTTCACTCAGGTGATTTTTTATTGAAGTCTTTTCATTGTCAATTGTGTGTGGATATGCATCTGGACGAATATCACCTGCACAGAGGGTTACATATTCTTCGCGAATACCAATCAAACTGGAATATACCCTCACAGGCGAGAGACGCTCTGGAACATGTTCTACACGCAATCAAGAGTCCGAAACGGTTGCTTATGGAGACAACGGCAGCCAATGCGCCAAAGAATGCAGCGATCCCCGCAGATGACTAAAGCGAATTCTTTGTACTGTAATATACATAGTCAAGGTTTAAATGGGATTAGAAAGCCCCGTAGCTATAATGTAGATAGCAAGAGGGTGAGCTTATTGATCCGACGAAAATTGGGAATCGATAGAAAGCTTATGGTTGCCGGCCCAAAACTGATAGTGATTGATGGCCGAGGCATCACAGTACTATATATAGCTTACGCGTGGGTTCAAGGTGGTCGATCGATAATTGGAGATTGCAGATGACAAAAGCCAGAAGTGTCGTATTCCGTTGAAATTTAGAACGACAGGTCAATACTGCTCAGCTATCTATGATGTGGCCAGGAGTCTCAATTCGTTGCCTTAACGACTGCTTCCGTTTAGTTCTTTTCTTCGCTTAAGCACGAAGAATGCATCTCACGGACTGCCAGGATCGATATGCATTTAATTTTTGAGAACTTGTCAGCGTGTCTGCTCAATGATACACGAGGGCATCTGCCCGTTCCAGCCGAATGACGCGCGTGGTCTGTTGAGTCACGCTTGCGGAATCAGTAATATAGTACATACTTTTTTAATACAAACCATCTCATAATAAACAATATCAGAAGAAATCAACTTTTTAGCACCTCGATTTTGAGTTTAACCTACAATTCTAGATTTGATACTGGCTTATTAAACACAGTTGCCTTTTCAGTTTAACATGTACAATTTCAAGTTCGATACTGGCTTACTTTTAACTGTCACTTCTTTATACATACTCATGAATTTGAAATTACTGATTATTTAACAATGAGCTATATATGATGACAACAAACCGAATTCCATCCCATTGTGCAGCGTCTGCCACAAAATATCAGGATCGGCAGCACACAGTGAAAACACAAGAAAGCCCATACTCGTATCATGGACTCTCAAATACACACACTCTGTGCAGGTCGAATACGTACTATACTACGAAATGCGTTAAGGATGATTCTGGGAGCGCTCGTATCGAATAAGTATATCATTATCACCGAGCCAGATGTACACTGTTGCGAGAAGCACAAAGTCGGACCATGCTAGATAAAACGCGTAAATGCACGTAATGTGAAGGCCATATTGGTGAGCCCTGTCGCTATAGCGGAATTATTTAAATCCGCCCACCAATCGCTGAATTCTTCTTCGACTGCGCGGGTCTTATATGACAACCATACAAGGGAATCTTTGCTATTATTGACCAATATCAATACATAAGTGTGGTCCGAGTCCGTTTTTGAATTTGCAGGGTCTTCATTGTATAAGTGCACGTGTATATGTATACGTGTGTAGTGTATATAACGATCACCATTATCGGGGCCCTATGCAAATACATTTGCTACTTCTATTCGTGGCATGTACATTCACACTGCCGATACGCATTTTCTTTGTACTATTTCGGAGTTTATTATGCATGCGACTATGTACAGCTTATCCTTGATACTCTTTGACACTACTGCTGACCAAAGTTGAGTTGCATCTCAGTTTCCTGCTCGTTTCGAACTCGTCGTACACATCACTGAAGCCTGGTTGTTACTTTCTGGATATTACTATTAGTACCGCTATTATTAGTCCGACTATTAATAGTCTCATCGAGCTCTTCTACACCCACAACCGATTGTCTGCCAATCTCGGTTTCACCTGCACATCCGTGTGTACTGTGTTTTCACTCGGTATCTAATCTTACGTCCACAGAAACTTGAATACAAATTGTATCTAAAATAGACACTCCTGAGATACCAACGACACTGCGGGTGAGCATCTGAGAGTCTGCCTTGGCAGATCATACTATTCATGAGTACACCAGAGTATACAAAGCACTTTGCCATCAACTCCTTCAAGCTGAATATATATAAAAATCGCCGGTTTTGCCTCGAGGTCACGGCGACGGATAGCGCGCCAATTGATGGCGTCTGGACTCTGGCGACTTGTGACGAGACTGAGTTGGCGAGCGACTTGGCGACTTGGCGTCTGGCGAGTGGCGACTCTTCTTGGGACTTGGCGTCTGGCGAGTGGCGACTCTTCTTGGGACTTGGCGTCTGGCGAGTGGCGACTCTTCTTGGGACTTGGCGTCTGGCGAGTGGCGACTCTTCTTGGGACTTGGCGTGGCGAGCGACAAAATGTCAAAACGCGAATAATCAATAAACCCTGATTTTCTCATATTTTGGTATCTGTGGCAGAAAGTAATTTTTAATTGTAAATAATATTCTTATGTTAGTTTCTATTGGTATTAGAGTGGCAGCCAGAAAACCTTTTTTCGTTTATATATATATATAATATGTATATATAGAAACAATTTAAAACGCGTAAATCGCTCTCTCATGAAAAGTTGGCACATGATTGTAAACCGATAAAGTTTATGCGACATTTCAAGAAATACTTCAAAAACCTAAGTTGGGGACACAAAACCCAAATTGATAGTATGAAAAACCAAATCAAGAGTACAAAACCAAATTAGGAGTAATAAAAAACATGTTATTTTAAAATATAAATACTTCAAACTACAGATTTAAATATTATAAAGTTGTCGAATAGATGCTACAAACATATCTGTGCTCTCTTTATTGTTGTTGTTGGTGATGGGCTGATGGCTGATGCCGGGCATTGATTATATTATTTATATATAAATATATATAAATAATAATATATATACAAGACCCGTCGTATCCTCGGGTGATATTCCTGTTCCTTCTGCATCACGAGAGCGTGCACAACGGAGAGCAACGATATGTCGTAAGTCTTTACGTGCGATGTACATACAAATCTGACGATTCTATATTAGATTTTGCGGCAAAAAAAAAAGATAAACAACTACATACCAGTGTACGATGTACACACTGGTACGCACTGTTATCTTACTTGTCGAAGTAGTTGTCGAAGTCGTTATACTTACATGTACTTTTATATCACATGTACGTTTAAACCATGTGTACGTTTAAACCATGTGTACGCTTGCCTCACATCCTCCTATACATAACATATACATTTACATCTCATATATAAGTCCCGTGTTATGTGACCATACTTGTGATGTATACGTACGTTAGATATAAACAAACTCAGCAAAAAAGCGTATATAAATTCTTGTATCAAGAGAAAATACATTGTAATCACAAGTTTATACTGTATGTTGCAGTCCATTCGTCTAGCCGTATATGTCTTCAGGATACGTAAATATTTCATCGGTGCACAATCATCACATATTGTTTGCTTGTATGTACTCTTAGGGGCCCGGGCAAGCTAGCATGATGGGATACACACGATATTTGTACGGAGGAATACATGAAAAATATAACACAGAGTGACGTACTCACGCATGTACACAAACATATCTGCACAAACACCATACGAACGTACGTGTGCACCTACACGTACAAACACCCTTTACATAGGTACATCGATACATAAATACATACATACATACATACATACATACATGCATATGCATACATACATATATATACATACATACATACATACATACATACATACATACATACATACACACATACGTGCGTGCATACATACACACATGCGTTGCGTGCATACATACATACATACATAAACATACATACATACATACATACATACATTGCGTGCATACATACATACATACATGCATTACATACATATGCATACATACATATGTACATACATATTACGTACATACACGTACATACACATTGCACAAGATGTGCGTATGTGTGCGTACGTACGCGCATGCGTACGTATGCACATTACATGTACATAATATACATACATACGTACTGGGACGACATATATACATATATGCTGGGATATACATGCGTACGTGCACGTAACAAACGTTGGACACAGACGCTTGCGCAACACGACAGGACACCTCACATTACGCATACATACGTACGTGCGTACGCGCATCACACGCACGCATCATCACGCACACATCGTTGTGTAATATATATATATATACACATATATATGGACACACACTTAAAAAACAATAATTAATCAATGTAATATATATATATATATATATATATATATAATAATATATATATATATATGTATATATATATACGTAATAATATAATATATATATATTATTATACATAATAATGCATATATAATATATATATAATAATAATAATATATAATATTATAATATATGTAATATGTAATAATATATATAATAATAATATATATAATAATAATATCATATAATAATAATAATAATATATAATATAATATATATAATATATAATAATATATATATTATAATAATAATAATATATATTAATATTGGTATATATATTATATATATTTATATATGTAATGCACAATGTTACATATCGTATGTTCACAAACACGCATGGGTTCACACACATCACACACATCTTGCACGCACGCAACAACGCATTTTTTCATATATATCTTTTTATACATGCGCCTATGCACATACATATTATATAATATACGTATATGTGGATAGGATATATATGGGGATAATATAGATCCATGATGTGCATATTTGAGTATATATAATAATATATATATAATAATATATAATATATGTATATATATTATAATATAATATTTTGCGTTATATGAACATATATATATATATATAATAATAATACAATACATAACACGCGCACGTTGCGCACGCACGCACGCGTCTGCACACATCACCGCAACAATAATATCACGTAGTATTAACATCATAATATGCATAGCGTATGTATATGCATATATATATATGTATTATTATTATATTATTATTGTAATATATATAGATAATATTAATATACATATATAATATATATAATTATATATATATTATATAATGGTTTTTATATTATGATGTTATATATATATATGTATGCGTATGTATATATGTATATTATAATAATATAATAATATTAATAATATGTATTATTATATATATATATATATTGGCTATAATGTTATATATATAATATATAATACATAATACACATTATAATACGCGCAATATCAATACACGCGTACAATCGCGCACGCGCGCACGCGCTACACGTAATGTAATAATGTGTATATATAATATTATAATAATATCAATATATATATATAATGCCGGACGCGCGCATCATCATCACGCATTGATGTGTGTATAATGTAATACCATATATGTGTATAATATTGTATATATATATATATATATATATGCATGATACATATACATATTATCATATGTGTATATATATATATATATAATATTATAATATATAATAATAATATACATAATATATGCGCATAATGCAACACACACACACACATCACGCACACAATCATATGTCAATACATGCATACGTATTATATATATATATATATATATATATATATATATATATGTATATACACACACACACACACACACACACACACACACACACACACACACGCCTATATATATATATATGTATATACCTTTATATATATCTATATCTATATTATATTTAAATATATATACAATGAATAGATTATTTCAAAATTGTATTAAACTTATACTAGTTGGAACATCTCGTGCCTTCACGCCTTCAACACCTGGCTATGTGTAAAATTGGCAGCGATCATACAATGACATACTCAAAACTGTGCGAAATGATTGTAAACGTGCTGTTAAAAACGTATTGCATCTACTCCAGGGCAATTAAAACTATGTCTCGTAAGGAACTTTTGAGAGACATGCGCAAAAGGACACTTGATAGCCGCGGCCAACATATTACTGAGAGCGAACCTCTGCTGAATGGTGAATCATCAAGTGGATCACGCCGAGATGGTGAAGTGAAAGGCCGCAATTGTATGATAGCTTGTCATATGACATCATTGTTTGCATTTCAATATTTTGTGGGTATGCCTATGTAAATCTGCAATCATGGGATGTTCATCAGATAATAATTTATGTGCGAAGTTGTCAAATTCAGCCCGTTGTACACGTCTGTGCAAATTGATTTTGAAGTCCGGAGTAGAATACCGAACATTTGAGCATATTTCGTTTTGCGACTCCAACACGCGCTCAGTGGAGTTTAACCGCTGGTTTTTGTATCTTCAACTTCAGTTGTACACGGAGCACATTCTTTTATGCAGATAAGCTTCGGAAACGCATCGATAAGTATTTCCAGATGTTTGTCAGCATAGGGGTTATTATAAACTGTGCATACTACCGTGTTCTTACATTCACGTACTTGTAAAATCCCGCCACTTTGCACTCATTCGCACGTGGAAAGAAACTTTTATCTTATCACTATATCTTGGCACAGAGGATCATGAACTGCGGATGCGGTAGTGAGCATAATGAACCGCCTGTACTTGTACTCTAAACGAACACATTTGCACGCTCACGAGCAAGTATACATTTCGTTTTGACATCTGAAAAAGTACGAGCAATTGAAGTTCGCAAATCTGATTTCTGCTAATACAACACTTTAGTGCGCTTAACTCCACGCGCTTCTAATATCCCAGTATGCCTCACTATATCTTATGTATTCCTGGATTTATCACGTATGGCGGTACACCTGTCGTTTTCTCACTTGAACCTGCTTTTGAACATTCCAGGGATTGTGTCCGATCTAATTGGAATCAAGGACATGATGGTAGAGCAGTGGTACATCAACATCTTTCTACTGGTCCTGCCACCAGCGATTCTGTCAGAGTACCTGGAAGTATGTACCGTGGTCGATCCACAGTATGGGATATATTGTGCGGTGGTTTATATTGTCTATTGTCTCTGCCCTGAAAGATATTGTTTGTGTCTGAAGGATTTACAGGCTGCATGCTTTGGTGCCTTATTTTTTACGTAGCATCCCAGAAAATGGCACAAAAAAAAACCCATGTTGCCCATTTATAAAACAGAGGTCAGTTTCTGCCGTTTGCTATTTCCATTTTGCGCAGCAGGTATGCCGCTAGTTCGCGGGTTGTCTGTTTTATGGCGAGGTGTGTATGCGGAGAAAATTCTATTTACACATAAGATTTTCATTTCTAACTATCGGCTTTCTTGTCAACAGTGGTCAAAACCCATCATCTTCGTGCTGAACTTCATTGCAATTATCCCGTTGGCAAACCTGCTAGGTTCAGCCACTGAGGTATGCACTCTTGATTTGCACGCCTCGATATCATAAGAACATGCTGTAAGTACTGTTAGTTTGAAAAAATGCACTCGCTTGCTTTGTCATGATTTGCACAATTATACTCATCGATATTATGAGTATGCGACACCGTGCCTATATGATTCTGATTTGTGATTTGTATCTATTTTTTTTTCGCCAAGAGGCACATTCAAATTTCAAATTCACAATAGTCTTCATCAATTATGGGCGGGTTATCGTTGTTTTAAATTGATTACCAGCCACCTGCTGCTTTCTGTCTTCACAAAGCAAGGATCAATTGACCCATTCATTTAGTTTGATGCGAATCTATCGGAATTTTATTGAAGTTGTCATCATCGATTGTCTAGTAGACTGTCATTCTCTTATCTGGTGAAAGCTACAATGACCGAACTTCATCAGAAGTTGGTTTTGTAGACAATGTACTACTCTGTTCTCAGAAGGCTTACTTAATTTACTTATATACAGTGCATGTTTTCATTTTTCCAAGGAACTGGCCTTACGAACCGGAGAAACTGTAGGGGGGCTACTTAATGCTACGTTCGGAAATGCTGTGGAACTCATTCTTTCGATCGCAGCGCTGCAAAAGGGATTAATCAACGTCGTCCAGGGATCTCTTTTAGGGTCAATCTTATCCAACTTGTTGCTTGTTTTGGGAATGAGTTTCTTCTTCGGTGGTAAGTTTCCCAATGAGAGGAGTATGATTGTTTGGACCAGTGGTTGTTCAGAAGAATACAAAGACGGGTATATGTGGCTGATTTATATGAGGGATGTGTTGCTTGTAGACGTAAAATTGCATCGTGGAAACGTGGATGACTGCTTCAACATTTAGAGAATGAATCAAAGTTGCCGTGTGTAGTGGCAAAGCAAACCAGTATATTGCTTTTTAAGCTCTGGGTTGACCTTAGATTCGAGCGTGCATACAAACGATATATTTAGCCAACATAAGACGTAGAACTTGCTCCGCAACAATCACGTTGCATTTTCAAGTTTTCTTTTAGAATCGATTGGCTCACTGGTGTGTGTACGGGAAGCAATTGTTAATAACGGCCAATAGAAAGCTATAAAATTATATTAAAATCTGTATGAGATTGTGTCGCACACAGGTACGATCCTGAATAGGATACTACATTTGATAGCGCAGAGCTTGGTAGAAGCCGATCATAAGCATATCGGTAACGATCTTCTTCACCATAACGATCCTCTGTACTTTAAAAGCTCAACCAATACGAGATTTACACCGTCCTCTCACCAGGCATCAAGAACCCCCCAGAGCAAAGTTTTAACCTTACGGGAGCAGGTACCTTTGCGTCACTACTGCTAGTGTCGTGTATCGGTCTGTGTGTACCCGCACTATTCCACAATGTGCTACCGGGTGCCCAACAAAAGCTTTTGTATCCTGACGAGGAGGTGAGTGGTGTATATTTGACTATATATACATATTTGTATATCTTTTAATATATATATACATACATTTATACGAATTTCACGTGTGAATTCCGATTGTTCACCTGGTACAAAGTAATATGTTTGTAAGCTATATCCCTCGGAAAACCTCATGCCTCATCTCACGGGGTTTAAAAAGCCAGTGTCTGTAAACCATAGATATAATGTGATTTGTTGCAGAAATAGATATGATCTTTGCCCTCCGAAATATACGGCTAACACGCTCCAGGATCGTGTGTTGAGTTAGTGCACGCGTACATACAATTTTGTTTATAGCATGCGACTCACTAGTTTTTGACGCCAAGTGAAGTTTTCTTGCTCTTGGTTTAGACTATTCGTTCTATTGTATTCTGGGTGTGCTACTTTATTTCGCCTGTGTCTAGTATAAAACGAGACGTCCTCACTCTTGTCCATACAAAGTCTAAAACTCTCGATTTCACAGGCTGAATGTGTTCTCACGGTCGAGTGTGTATACGTTACCAATAGTATATGCCTGACTGAGTCTTGCTTCGATGCAGCACTTAGCAGTCTGTCCAAGCTAAAGAATGAATCCCAGTACGTGTCTGAAATCTGCCTGTGGCTTAGTGGATAGCTGCCTAATCAATAATCGTCGTTCTGACTTTCATACAGATCATGCTCTCCCGAGTGGTAGCCATCATCCTGGGCTTCGTTTACATCATGTACCTGGTGTTTCAGCTCAAGACTCATTCTGACTTTTTCGAGTCTGAAGAGGACGAGGAGGAAGACGTCGTCCCGATTCTATCACCCGCTGGCGCCACTGTGATGCTGATTGTCGTTACGTTGATCGTTGCTGTCTGCTCTGAGGCACTTACAGGTAATCATTCCTACTATTCATCAATTCGTTGGGCACACCATTTCAGAAAGAGTACAAATTCAGTGTCATGCGCAGTATCATATTGCATTTGAGTTCGTTGTCTTGTTTTATTTGTCCATACTGATTCTGTAGGAGCTGCTCCCTCCCATTGCCTTTAGTTAAGGCCATTGCTAATTGCTGCAAAGGTTTCCACTTTAATGCGCATCGCCTATTCAACACCACTGGGTGTGATTGAAATTTGCAATTGACGTTTCAGGTTCGATCGAAGTGATGTCTGGCTTCATGTCTGAAGCGTTCATCGGGGTGATTCTGTTACCGTTGGTGGGAAATGCTGCCGAACATTTGACAGCAGTCACAGTTGCGATGAAGAATAAAATGGATCTCGCTATTGGTATGTCTCGGTTGCATCAATTTGATTGGCGTGTTTATGGTGATGCGAATATAGATTTATGGATATTCTGAAATGATACATACCAAAAACCACCAACGCTTCCTTGTACACATCATCGATCGTTTTCTTCTATCTCTGATTGATTTTGCTCGGGACTCAAGAACTTTCACTAGGATTTAGCTGTTTGCGGCGACATCATTTCTGTTGAGCAACGCGTTGTCGGTCTCTTACGCGCTTTACTCCTAAACAAAGATGCGCGAGTCTCTGACATACGTAGGGATACTTGTTATAAGTTCGCGACGGTTCTAATCGCCATATGTCCCCGATACAACAGGTGTGGCCGTCGGGTCATCCACGCAGATTGCCTTGTTCGTTATCCCAGTTATTACCCTGGCTGGGTGGGTCATCGACCAGCCCATGGACTTGAACTTTAGAATCTTTGATACTGGACTGTTGGTGCTTACTGTATTGATTGTGAACTTGACTCTAATGGACGGAAAGAGCAATTGGTTGGAGGTGAGTGTCGTATTCATTGTCCGTGCTCTCATACGTATTCGTGACAAACTTGTGAGACAGGGGAGTGGCTATGAGGGATGAACATCCGTTTCTTTCCTCTTTTTTTTTTTACTTCTTGCGTACAACCTGTCGCCTTACGAGCAAGATGGCGTCGCGACCCATTCGACCATCTATCATTTTTCGATTCGAGGGTAGCATTCTCACAAATATTTGCTTCTACTTGCAGGGCATCATGTTGATTTCCACGTACGTCATCATCGCTTTCGCCTGCTGGTTCAACCCCGAGAGGAACACGCCCCCAGAGTCTACAATGCACATGGAGCTATAATTGACTCACACCGCCAAAGTATAGCTGTCAATTCGTATGTACGTTGACTCAATCATTTGAAGTACACCGCAGCCATCTTCTTGTCAAACCAAGGAGTGCCAGCAAAACGAAATATACACTCATCACCCGTAAAAGATACGAGTATCCATGTTCTAAATACAGCAATAAAGCGAGATCCAACAACCAGCAAGCGTATTCCTTTTCAGACCAAAGTGCACGTCGAACTGCACACTGTGTGCTTAACACGGCCTAATTCACGAAATAAATAGGATAACCCTTGCGGCATTAGGGTGTCCGACACGGTGCACTTTGCGGTTGGAATTGTCAAGCCAGGCAACTCGTGCTGCTGGACAGCCACTGGTGTTCGGAGTCAGTATAGCCACTGCAAGAATAAAAGGAGTCGCAAGTGGCCGGTCTCGAAGTATAACTGAGTCTGCTTATTCAAACTTGCACCATTAGGAAAACCTCCCTTCCTTCCATCAATATGCACATGTCAAATTGCATTCAAAGCCTATATGCTCTGGTGTTTTGAGTATCCCTACCACTTCAAATTGGTCCAAATGCGCACAGTATTCTCGATAAACCGCTTCTCAACTATGCGTTTCTGTGTGGGCACCGGAAACGATTCCAAACGCGTCGTTGTATCGGATGTCTTTTCCTGTTCTGAATCTGATTCAGATTCTGTAATACCCCGGATATCTAGTACACGTTGTCCAGAGACAGCTGTAGGTGCAGAAAAATATAGACTTTGAGGAAGATATATGACAGATAACACATAATTAACACGATCACCCCTTTAGAGAAGAGTAGTGAAGAATACGGATACTTCTAGCGTTAGCGACAGACATAGTTGTTTACGAGGTTGTGTGGCATCACGAGGTGGGTATGTGGCATCTTGCGGTAACTACAGGTGCCTAGCACAAAGACAGCACGAATTTCGCCGTGACAATCGAAAGTATGCACCGTGATAAATGAACATATATTCACCACTATATATATATATATATATATATATATATATATATATACACATATATATATATATATACATACACACACACACACACACACACACACACACACACAAACACATATATATATATATATGAGACCATTACCAGACTACGCAATAGAATCGTCAGTACGGCGATGTCGAACGATAACGGTATTGAAGCCGATATAGGCATCTATCGGCATCTAATTTTGAAAAGACCATTGCGAACGGCAAAAAAAGACTCGTGCGCGAGGAACGCTTACGCTAACATTGTACTATACATACAGCACGCACTCCAGAGCTTCTAGTCACTGACTTTGTATTATTTGCACGCATACCGCGAATTGTGTGCAAATGTGAGCAGGGCGGTTATTGGGCAAATATATATGTTCAGATACACGTCACGAAAACTTACTCGACAGCAGTGGATAATAAGGATGGAAGTTCACTCCATTTATAGAACTCGGACCCGGACTGTTAATTACTCGTACAGGCTCTAAAGGACTGCTCGAGGCATATTGTTATTGAAAAAGTGTTGAAGTTGAGGGGAGTTAGAAACACGATGTAGTATAATCTAGAGCCACCACCCCTGGATGGAAGTTCTGCACGATGGTCAGCCCAGAGGTAAGCAACGCCGTGAAAGGATTGACCTACAAAAGCCATATAGTATGGCACACGAACGCATAAAAGAAAGCAGAAGGTGGATTGATTGACGGCTTCAATAGCGGTGTTATACAGAAAACCTAGATTTTGTCCAAAGCGAGAGATTAGAAAAGAAGCAAGAAAACCTCACAAAACGGCCTAGTGCCGTGATGGCATTGTACTAGAGTCACAGGCGTCAGAAAAGCAAACACGACTGTGGGAGCTCGCAGAACAATTGTGTATTAGATTCTAGCACATCATAGTAGGTGATAAAAATGCTGGCGATGCGCCGGGGAGCAGAAACTTAAGGCCATTCAAAGAGATTTCATTTGGTAGGTATACAACATAGTCGAACGCTGTTTCATATGTAGTATAAACTTGTAATTATAGGCTGCTTAAACTTATAATCCACATTCAAATTAAGTGTAGATACAGAGGAACACCACGCACATAGCTACTGGAATTGAACACTGGCCGTCATACGTATTGTAGTCCTCGGGCCAGTCACTGTTCAGATCGAAGACTCGAATGGTTGCATCTTGGCTACCTGCGATTGAACGGGAATGGTTTATGAGCATGGATGCGTATTGATTTCGATTCTGTTAAAAAAAAACCACTTTAATGAAGGCTTACTCTCGTTACCCACAAGAGAGTTTTTCTCAAGTGATGATATGCCATTGCAGGCGTCGAGCTATTCATAGTGATCGTTCTAGAGTAAATATTGCCAGCCGGCCTAAAAGTCAGAAATAGACTTGCTATGTTACCTTATAATCATCACACGGGAGAGCATCTAACGGCATTCGTCGCGTGATAAATTGCAAAAAGACGCGTAGTTATTCACCCGAAGGTACAGGAAAATCAAAACGAGCTAGCGGACCCCCAAATTTAAAAACCCCGCGATCGGCGACCCACCTGTGGCTATGTACTTTCCCTGCGGATCTATATCAAACTGCAGTCGCTGGTTGGTGTCTGCCGTTCGCTTCATACGCCCAGCGAGCTTACCACCCATCCGTACATCCCAGCACATAATATAATCGTCCTTTCTGCCTCCACTGTATACATACAGTCCATCGGGAGAGAATTTCACCTACAAAAACGCGATATATATTATGTCAAACCTTTGATGTACATCGCGAATATATATAAATTAAGTTGTTTTAATGTATCATTCCCATCAGTCCGAAACTCCTCGAAGTAAAGCAAGAGCTCAACTTCGCTGGCAAAGAATTGTGTGCAAAAGAGGCATCAAAACACATAACTACAGAATGAGTACTAATCGAGAACAATAGAACCAATCCTCATTGAAAAATATTACAACATGAAATCGACCGAAACGATTTGAATCTGACTCAAAACAACAGGCCAACTAAGCAATATGGAACAAATACGAGTGCGAAGCATACCTGAGTTACTCCTCCCTTACTCCCTTTCAATCGCGCTACCGGGCTGCAATCGTTGTCTACGTACAAGGCGATGCTTCGATCATAGCTGCCGGCGGCATAAAGTGAGGGAGTAGCTGGCGAGAAAGCGATGGTCGAAATAATTCCACGTTGACCCTTCCTGCAAGACAAAATAAACTGACAAAATCAGTGTGGTTACGGTAGCTCGATTGGCCATCACTTGAGATGTTGAGCCTCGAAAGAGACAATGTATGTTCCTCTTAGGACGAACATGTGAGTGTCGAATGCTGATTTGATTGTCTTATGTCTTTTTCAGGCGCCAGTTTGCAATATCAAGAAACGTATACGCATTGAAAACCTGATTCTTTATACAAACAGAAAAAAAAACAGTTCTGTTCCGACAAGAATTTCAATAAGTGAATAGAC
>LUCW03001888.1:52500-57500 GCA_001586965.3 Sphaeroforma sirkka | reverse complement strand
GTGTGTGTATGAGTGAGTAGGTGGGCGGGTGGAGTGCCGTGGTGTGTGTGTGTGTGTGTGTGTGTGTACACGTGTGTGTTTGCAAGTGACAGCGCGCGTACCGTCTATGTTCTTGGGTGTGTGGGGTGCTGTGGGTCCGTAGGAGAAATATTTTATGGATTTTCTGGGCTACATACATGCATATCTACTTTTTTAAAATACATAAAGATGTGGAAATGCCATGTCTTTTCAGTTTTCAGTTTTCACTGTTTTGTTTTGAAAGCCTCAAAATAAATTTCAAAAAGAAAAAGAAAAAGAGTGCCAGTCCGACAGTCGGCCAGACAAAAACGATTGCATTTTTATATAAAAAAAGTTCTACGTATTTATAGTTTTTTTAATAAAAAAAGTCAATTCTGTATTTTTTTAAATTTAGAAGGCTATGTCAATTCACTCAATAGTCAATACATGACCAAACAATTGATTATTCTTTTTCGCAAAGGAATAACAAAAAAATCAAGGTCACCCGTCACCATTGCTCACCAGCTCTATTTTTATAAAATTCTTTCGCTACGAGGTTCAATATTTAACTACTAAGAGGCGAGAGCAGGTCACTCCTTCTTGTGGTGATCCGTGATATATAGTCATACCTCTTTATAAGTCTACCTCTTTAAGTGTCTACCTCTATATATGTTCACTTTTCATTTGGGCCGACCCCTACTAGAGAGCTGGCCCCCTTTTGGGGCCCTGGAACTAATAAATCAGAAGCTCTCAGTTTAAATTATTACTCAGCATCAATATTTCCTATTGATCCAACCATAAGTGTGCCACGGGATACAATTCTCAGTGAGACCATACAATAAGTATACATACATGTCTCTACATACAGTGAATATGCCAAAGGTACACTAAGACTTACTTCTTCTTTATGGAGGATAATTCTAGCTTAGGTTGCTGTTGCGCGCAAGGGTGCACGATCACGCAACCAACATCAGGTGCTCAAATGTACTGGTGAGGGGTTTGGATCGAATTCGATCGGTTACTGCTTGTCTACAGATAATTGCAAGCCACCAAATGCACCAACAGCGAGTCAATCAGACGAATTGACACTACCTGCATCAGCAGTATCACTGTTGGATCGGACAACTACTGATTCTGATGCAATACAGGAAGATGATACGACACAATCTGCGTCTCAGCAAGGTTCATCGTCTGGGGTAAATGAAGCGCCAGATACAATAGTGAAGAGACTGTCTAATAGTAATAAAAAGAAGGTGTACAAACAAACTGTGTTATCAAAGGTGTATGCCGTTCCAGCAAAAAGAGTTAATCTAAAAAACGACGAGAAAGGTGTCGTCGTTCGCACTATAAAAAAAAGTGGATATGACTGAGCAAGCCATGGAGAGAGAACCATAAAAGTGATTTGGTCAAGGAAGCCGTACAAGCTGCACGTACAACATATGGTATAAGTATAAAAACTATAGAGGTTTATGTTCGCTGGAGAGAAAATTATTAGTCGGTCTAACGAAGTGCATGTAAAACGGAAATATCGCGAGAGAAAGGGCACTATCAGCTCCATATCTGTCCTATGCACCTCACAGGTAATACCTGACCCAGATGTGTCTACCTCTATATTTGTCCAATGTTTTACCCTCAGTGGAACCTGGACATATATAGAGGTATGACTGTATTGATATTGGCTGTTTGCTTTTTGTTTTTAGTTTTGTCCTATTTTCTGATTTCAGAAGGCTATTTTAGAAAAAATATCATAAATATCAATGTTTTGTTTTTAAAAAAAATAAAATAAAACGACAAAATATATTTATATTTAGATATATTTCCGCACAAGAGAGTGAGCTATTTTTAAAAAGCAGTTTTCCGCATATTTTTTTCTAAGAACACATGACTTCCACACAAGTCAAGTGAGACTCAAGTGACATCATTTCTATATATATTTTAAAAATTATTACAAATAACATTCACCGTCAGACTATGGTCGCAGTCTTAACCGGTCTCCAATATATATAGTACGCTGGCCATACACTGAATACTCAGTGTACTTGTAGTACAATACTAAAACTTGCTGTTGATCATCCTCTGCAGAGAACTTCGTAGACTACTAAGTATGCATTTCAATCTTTTGCGTATACACTCTAAACGAGGTCGTTCAGTGAGCCCGAAAGTAACTAAGAATGGATGTCAGTCGCATCACGAGTTAGACGCTTGCAGCGATAGAATCAGCTTGGTCAAATCCAACGATAAGCTACAGAGGCCGAATAAGATAACGAGTAGAATAGGTGCTGCCATACCATCGTCTGGTGCGAGGAAATCGAAAGAGCGGATCGTGGAGGCGCCTGCGGTACCGGAATATATAGTGAATCAGGTGAATGATGATCTAAGGTGGGCCAAATTCCTTGAGGAGCAGAGAGCTATTGTACAAGAAAGACTTGGCCAGCAACAGCAGAAAGAGTGCGATACAAATAGCAATAGATGACAGAAGAATAAGAATAAATAGGTAGAATAAGAGCAGTAATTGATCCTGTTGCATAAACGGGATCTGTGACACCGTCAGGCCCACCTATCTCAGCGTATTTCATGGTGGATGTATATGAACATAAGATCGGTAATGGTCGGCAGATCCAAGCTATGCGTATTTCATGGTTGTTACATATGAACTGTCATATGTGAAAGTTAAGCTAGACAACTATGGATTCTAATGTAGCACCGTGTCGAAAGGTGCTGATCACTTACTCGTTTTCGTGCCTATTGGTCTTCAATCAATAGTTGACACTTGGTGGTTCTTTAATAAGGGCGAAACGCTTCGAATGAAGTCCGGTGCGTGGTACTTTTGTTGGAAGTGCGAGACCGCACCCGCCAGCCCAGGTGGGTCTGATACGTCACTGGTGCATCTACGCGAACCGTTAACAAATTTGACCAAGCTAGCTACATCGAATCAGCAAGAGGAGCACCTGCACGTTGTTTTATGCCATCGAGGCAAGTGCATATTGTGGACGTCGTTTATGAAGGAGACAGCTTATTCTTGAAATCGATGTAGTGAATTATATAAGTTACAATGTCCTTGTAAGTCTGTACTGTATGACGATTTAATTCCACAAGGAAGAGTGACCAAGCGCTTGGAATCCACAAGTAGCGAAGAGTTCTCAAGTGGTGGGTTTCAAGTGGTCATTTTACACTTTACAAATGCAAATCAATGCAGAGGCTTACTCGCTTTTTATCCTTCCCTGCGGCGTTCCAATATTTGCTCCGCGTGCAAGGTCATTACGCAAGCAATTAGTCAACTGTCGTACGTTTTGTATAGACACGCACTCACTTGAGGCTTTGCGCGTGTATATGTGACCACGAATGATTTCTCAGCAAGCAAGAAAACTCACAATTTCTCGCGCGAGAAAATCTACGCCTAACTTTTCAAGAGCCACTTTAAGCGAAAGAAAGCTTATACAATTCCACTCGACGCGAGTGAAAGTCCATGTAATGTACAAAAAAGCGCAGCTAGTTTCGAGTACTCAGAGAGTGGACTGCCAGAAGTTGTATCACTCGATACCCTTCGCCCATATTATCGAGGCTGTTACCAGCAACACACGCGTAATAGTGAGGCATCTATGGGAAGCTTTCCACTTGGAATTTCGGTCCCACCTCCAGGATGATATTGCCACTGGCATCACGGTGTAGAGAATCGAAACAAATTTCACAGAGGAAGGCTGGAGTCTCGATAAGAATCGCGCTATCATATACAGTATACCTTCATAGTAAAAGTGAGAAAGTAGGGTGTCAGCCAATTGTACACGCGTGGAGGTGTCTGAAGATGCACCTTGAGATGCACTATTGTCTATGCAATTAAATATCGCTTTGTGCATCGCGTTTGCGAATTTAGTATCAGAGTACATAGAGCTTTGTGCAATACAAGCGCGCTACCTTACGTTTCAGAAGTCGCTTGACATGACAACGTGCAGCGAATACCAATTAAAGTCCAGAATATTTGCTGTATCAAATCTTCAACACGTCATCGGTAAACAGAAAGTCAACAGTAGGCTCGGAGAACACACGACTGAGGTCAAATACTTACTTCGCAGCATAGAGCGTACACACTCCACACTTTTGCGCCCTGGGCTTTAAAGTGTATGTGGTCACCGGATAGTTCATTTCGTATCGAAACATATTGCCATCGCTTTTAGGTGCATCAAGGGAAAAGTACACGCACATTAGAAATTAGTTAGCAATACAGACCTCAATACAGATTGTGAGGTCTACCTCGCATTTTACTACGCAGAAAAATGAATGGGTTTCATTCTCCAGCTATTTAGAAATAAAAGGTATACCGGCAGGTATATCTAACCGTAAGTAGTATCAAAATTATAACCATTGGTCACCATTAGCATTCTTACACTAAATATCTCGAGCGGCACGAGATTGGCATTCGAAAAAGCCCTTGATCATTCATTCAGCTATAGCGGCTATCTACAGCTATCTAAAGTACTAGATAGCAAGGCACAGGTGTGCAACTCGCCACAAGAGTGTCATAGAGTTCAATTAGAAGTTACATTAATCAATATAGTGTACCCTGCCACTACCGATTCTATCTAACACGGCTATTCTTGTTCATGGTACAACCCACATCACAGGATACGATGCATGCGCCTAAAGTACCATCGGAATACAACGATAGCCGGTATACGTACTAAAGGCTCGTGGCAGGCCAAAACAGCTAAACTAAATAACTGTTAAGTGTGCAAAGAAAATTGGTGATATGTCATTAATCTCAACTCACCCATCAAACGGTTGTTTCCAAAGGCTTCCTGCGACACGTACACGCTCGAATTTGAGCACATGCTCGCACTGGCCCTGATGTACGAACAGATACTGCATACCCAAACGAACAGAGAGGTCAGCAAAAGTATGATCCTCCATCTTGAAGGACCCTAGTGCTTCACCCTGGTGATTGCCGGAGTTGGCCCGATCTGTCGTGGTTTCCTTTAGCCACTGCAGCACTGGATAGACACGGGCAC
>LUCW03001888.1:40000-47500 GCA_001586965.3 Sphaeroforma sirkka | reverse complement strand
ATAATATGGCTATATATATATATATATATCCAAACATGCATATATATATATGTGTTATATATATACATGTATATATATATATATATATGTATATATATATTTATATTTATTATAATATTGTATATATATATATATATATATATATATATATATATATATATATATATATATATATATATATATAATAAATATTATATACATATATATATATATATATATATATATATATATTTAGATATATTTAGATATAGCTTGGTTTATTATTATTATATACATTTTTTATGAGAATTTATGATGCTGTTTGTGACGATTCTGACAGAATCACGTATATATCGCTGCGTAACCGCGTCGTCACTTCTCCTTGCCGTTTCACATTTGTCAGTTGATGAAGATATTAATACTGACAAGACCGAAGTCGCGCGCATCGACTTCATGTTAAGATACGGATTGTGACCATCTTGAATACAACAAGCAATGGCATACATTGTGCATACGTTGTTCATAAAATCCTGCGAAAATACTAACACCACTTGCCCGCTATTTTCGTTCGCTATAGTGCTGAGGAGATCGGTAGAGGATATTTTGGTCACGTAGAAGGTAGGAGAAAAACAATCCTAATCAGGTGTTGTGGAACAACAATAATGCCTGTTCTGAATATGAAACAAATGGTGATCGCAAAACGTTGGTAGATTTCGCGAATGAGACGTACTTATCTTGTTTCTACGTATTATGACACACTGTAGCGTAGTCTTATGACACTGTAGTTTAGATTCTTTCATCATCAAGAATGCCCCTACAATTTAATAGAGAAAATTGAGACTAGAGATCATCACCTGAAGTGTCCTTGTATGATGCGAAGTTCTTTGAGCACGGATGACAACCTGGGAGTGCGCAATTGATTGCCACAAATACCTTATCTCGCATACGGATCAGTTTGCATTTATATATTCCCGCCCTTATCTACCAACCACTGTATTTCTATAGAATATCATGAGCTTAAGAAAAAGGGCAATAAATTATGGATGGCTGCCAGCGATTTAACGGACGCCAAAGAGAGCAAAGCTCTACCAACCATATCCGGCGATACACTCTCAGGCCGGAAGCTGGCATCATTACAGCCTGAACTGGACAACAAAATTTCGCTTGTTTTGGTGGCAGTGAGAGACATAGCACGGGTATGGAGATGAAATTTCATTCGTAAGCGCATAAACAACACAATCTGCAACTGAGAATACAATTGTTTACTCATCTGCCTTTTACTGACTTTTCTGATTGACTTATTTTCAATTACAGCCGCAGTTGGAACTTTACCGGACCTATTTCGAAGAAAACTTCGCTTCTCATTCTGCCGCCCAAGTTATTGAAGTATGGGTTTTCAATCCGAATTTCGAGCGAAGTAAAAATACTAGTCCTATTGCCCTCTTATGATCTTTATATTCTAGCATGCTAGCTCCGAGGTCCCATATACTGTATACACTTGACATCGATTAAATTTCGTTCACGGGGTTTGATTTTGCAGGTATCATTAATTGAACGGCTGCTTTTTCGGTATCTATCATTCCTGATGATATCAAACCTAAAAAAGGTCATCTCTGACCCCGACCGTCAGGTATGTGACCACTGTGGTGCTTGTATGATTGAAATTTTCAGTTATCGAGTCGACGTGTAATACGGCAGTTGCAGACTAGAGTTGTACTATCAGTTTAGTAGCATACCATGATGCGCACCAGTGCCACGTATGCAAGATATGTTCAAGTCATGACACGTAGAATTGGGCAGTATTTTCTCAAAGCCTGAATGATACACACCGACGCATGTGTATAGCACGAGGTCTAGTTGTGTATGTCTGACAGGGCAATGCTGTATGAAATGTGACTCTAATTTTGTTGCTTTTTAAACTCGCCACAGGATAAATGTTTGGTCAGTAATGCGAATACAGATGTAATTGTGGAGCAGTTGGACATCAGCAATCCGCTTTTTGGCTACGCATATCTTGTGGATGGGAGAGGGCGAATAAGGTGGCGCGCTCACGGGACTCCGGCTGGCGAGGAGTTGGTCATCCTTAAGGATCTGACTGAAAAGCTAATAAAACGTCAGTAATCGTGCTACGGGATGGCCGAAGTTTGCACGAGTGAATGGAAACTCAGAAGCGTTCCGCTGGGTTCCCTCAAAACCTACATTCGACATTTTTTTCACCAACGTTATATTACTCCATGTTCCACACAGGCCAAACTACCCAAGTTTAGCCAACAGAAAGCTTGAAACCAGTGAACTTTGAATTTGATTTTTTTATCTCTTTAGGGTGGGGTTTAAATTATAAGCATACTGGTCATATGTATAAAGGCCTCTAGGCACTGTCATTAAGCAAGTATTCTCATCACATATTATACATATACATACTTACACACACACACATATATATATATATATACATACACATATACTTGTACATATAATATATAGATTTATGTGTGTACATATATACTTAATAATATAACTATATATATGTGCGCGTGTGTAATTTAATCTATATACAAACATACACACACATACACACACACACACACGCACGCGCACACACATATATATATATAAACATACACACACACACATATATAATAATATTAATAATAACAACAATAATATATATATATATATATACCTGCGTACCCTATATATGCATATATACCATGGTTCCTATATATATATATATATATTCTGCGTACCTATATATATATATATATATGCATACATATATACCTGCGTACCTATATATATATACATATACATATACATTTAATATATAGATTTATATATGTGTACATATATATATATATATATATAAACATATAATATAATGTGTGTGTGTGTGTTTTTTTATCTATATACAAATATCCACATACACACACACACACACACACACACACACACACACATATATATATATACAGGATATATATATACATATATATATACATACATACATATACGTACACACACACACACACACACACACACACATATATATATATATATATATATATATATATATATATATATATATACTTATACTTATACACATTGTTTATGTTTTGTACATGAACTATGTTTTTTTTCCTACTTGGACTGAAACCATGTGTCCTTGGCTATGGCTGGAAGTACTTGCAGAAACTGGACCCACGCATCTCGACTGCTACCTAGCTTCTGAGAACTTATATTGTACATGATGATGGTGGGAGGCTGAGTATAGCGGACGTACTCGGCATCTCGACAACTAGTGTATTCGAAACCACCAACACCGTGGTGAGCTGAATGACGTGAACGTGCAAACACCATAAGCGCATCACAAGCGATGGTAAACGTCCACCTATAGGACTATATATAGGTTTTTGTTACCTGCAGTTGTTTTAAATACCGAAATTGTATAGGATATTGATGTGCGTCTTTGGCGAACCCCGCAGCGGCGCAGAGGCGTGGTCGGGTGCAACACCAAAAGGAGGCGAAGACAATAAACTATACAGTATACAACCCAAACTCCAAAGGGCCCAAACCACAAGAGACCATTCCACCAAACTTGTTGATCATCATGATGCAGATAATTTCTTGCAAAGACCTTTGCCCAAAAACGGTAAATATTTATTATCCAAACTACACAGCACTGCGAAGTGTGCGAGCACTACTGACTACACACAGTACACAGTACACACATCCACGATTCCACGCGTAAAATTATTAAATAAATGATAACAACAACAAACAAACAATTTTTTTTTATATTTACAAAAATAAATACAAAAAGGTGTCCTCGTGCCATTGGTCGATTTTTCAAACGTAAACAAAAAGGGCCATATTAGGTATTATTTAATTAGTTAATTTCTCCTTTCGCGTATTACACAGGGGCGTTTTTCCCGAACCATCAAGCATCAGAGTTGTCACTGTTGAAGTGTTGAGATTTGAGACTGTGAAGTGTGGACCTGTGGTGCGCGGGCGTGTCGTCTCAGACGCATCTAATTGTCTCTATTTGTTTATGTCCAATATTGTCCACAAAAGAGAGAAGTAGAAAAATCGTACTTAACTCAAGGACGCAGCTGTTTTCAAATCATTCTCTGCTTAGTGTAAAGACCCAAATAAATACAAAATGGTAAAGATCGGAATTAACGGATTCGGCCGAATTGGTCGCCTAGTGCTTCGCGCTGCGCTTAAGCACAGTGAGGTTGAGGTTGTTGGTGTGAACGATCCCTTCATCCCTCTAGACTACATGCGTTACATGTTTATGTATGATTCCACTCACGGTGCCTTCCCTGGAACCGTTGAGATCAAGGACGGTAAGCTCGTTGTTGACGGTAGTGCCATTACCGTGTTCGACAAGCGTGATCCCGCTGATATCGACTGGGCCTCATGCGGTGCGGAGTACGTCGTTGAGAGTACTGGTGTGTTCACCTCACTTGAGGGTGCCGGTAAGCACATGAAGGGAGGTGCCAAGAAGGTCATTATCTCCGCTCCCTCTGGTGACGCCCCCATGTTCGTAATGGGAGTGAATCACAAGGAGTACAAGAGCGATATGGACATTGTATCCAACGCTTCATGCACAACCAACTGCTTGGCACCCCTAGCCAAGGTCATCCACGACAACTACGGAATTGTCGACGGTCTCATGACTACTGTACACTCTTACACCGCCACCCAGAAGACCGTTGATGGCCCATCCATGAAGGACTGGCGTGGTGGCCGTGGAGCCGCCCAGAATATCATCCCCTCATCTACTGGAGCTGCCAAGGCCGTCGGTAAGGTTATCCCCGACTTGAACGGAAAGCTTACAGGTATGTCCATGCGTGTACCAACCGCTGACGTGTCTGTGGTTGATCTTACTGTTAACCTGAAGAAGGGAGCTTCCCTTGCTGACATCAAGAAGACAGTCAAGGCTGCCTCTGAGGGTGAGCTTAAGGGTGTGCTTGGATACACTGAGGATGCTGTTGTCTCAATGGACTTCCGTGGAGACGAGCGCTCTTCTATCTTCGATGCTGATGCCTGCATTGCTCTTACGGATACCTTTGTCAAGCTAATCTCGTGGTACGATAACGAGTGGGGATACTCTCACCGTGTCGTCGATCTTCTTGTCCATATGACCAAGCAGTAAACAATACAAATTTGGTATATGAAGAGAGGTGTAAAAAATTAAAGAACTTAAAGATGTGTGTAAATCCTAGTCTGTTTTCTATTGTATTTGGACTACGATGATCATGTTGCAAAGGTACGTTTTATGTATAGACGAATACTAGTGGTAGACTATGGTTCGCTGCTACGCGAGTACGCGTTCTTGGACCCGGTATAGCGCGGAATCGCCTTCTACATTTAGCTGTAATTTGATATATTAGCTAGGAATACATTAACCGTATTTTAAACCACTATGGAAACCGTCACATACACCAGAGCATACGAATATGTATAAGTTGCAACACTTCTAGTCATTATTCATGGCAAATTGTAACGTTATTTGAGGTTTCAAGACAACAACGTCATCCTACTTATTGAAAATAAGAGCTAGATTGCCGGGCAAAGGGTTTTATCGCAACACAAGCGGAGCGCAATTTATCTCTGGACATACGATACCCATCAATATATGTCGTCCAGAAAATATGACTTAACTGTACAACGGAGACAACTTCTTGTACAACTCAAATGGATGGCGACGTATTAATTTTTGGAAACGAAGCGAACCGACAACGCGATCACAATTTGACGAGAGCGAATATTTATTTGAACTCTTGCATGGACGCGGATTGTGGCGCCAGAACTTCTCTCCAAATCGTGCAACTGTATAGAAACACTATCCACTCCGCTGCTGCGCTACTTTAATAATTCCCCGTCTAAGTTTTGGATAGAAAACACGATGCAATCATTGGTCATAGTACCAGAATTACTAATACCAAAAATCCAAGCAGCTTCGGCTGAAGCAAACGCTCTCTCAAGTTGAAAATCTGCAAGCATACTACTTGCAACGTGACTACCCTCAAACTAAAATGCCGATAGCCGAAGCTATAGAACTTCCCGATGATATCGTGACCGGTGATAAAAAGTGTTCTAAAGCGCTATGAACTTCAAGAGGCGCCGATGAGATAAGAATGTATAGCTAAACGCCTATATATGACCCTTTTCCGTCAATTAATACAAGCAAGTGACTGCATACTCGGTGATGATCAAAATATTTCCGAGTGTCGAACGTTCTGCGTTTTTGAGACGGGCATTTTGGGCAGATTCCTTGTCCAACAATGGATTACCGCAAAATTAATGAGAACTTTTCTTCGACCAAACAGTCTACAGCAGTGAATTACACCGGTTGAGCTGAGCGATGGTTCGCCGATTATTCCGGATTGTGGCCAGGTCATGGTGTATTAATTGAGAAAACGTCTGGAAATGAAGAAAGCAGAATTGAGACTCGATTACACAAAATAAAATAAACATATACAATGAAGTAAAAAAAACCAATGTGGCGAAGTGAAGTTGACAATGGTCGATGCAGTTGTGTATGAGATTGAACAGTATACAACATGCAAAACAATGTATCTACGAATTTTACACACACACACACACATATATATATATATATATATAAATATATATATTTATATGTATATATGTGGTTGTTTATATATATAATGTATATATATATATGTATATATATATATATATATATATAATGTATATATATATGTATATATAAATATATATATACAATATCTTCACATTTCTATATATATGTATAAATATGGATAGATAAATATCATATATATATATATATATATTCATCAATTGATCCGAAATATATACATATAGACATCCATACAAACATCCAATGCATATATATGTATATATATATATATACGATATATATATATATATATATATATATATATATATATATATATATATGTATATATATATGTATATGTAACTGTGAATGCTGATACAAAAATGCAAAAAAATACGTATCCGTATCCATATTTGTAATCCATGCATACATTTTATTATATGCATGACATGTGTATATATATATATGTATATATATATATATGTATATATATATATATAAGTATGCATGTATATATACGTTAATACATAATAATATATATGTAATGTATATGTGTGAAACATATATAATAATAATATGTATGTATATATATGCAGATATATAATATTATAATAATATGTAATATGTATACATACATGCATGCATGCATGCAGGCAAAACAACAGAAAGTGCATTATATGGATGTATGTATATTGCGTACATGCATGCACGCATACATGCGGATACATGCGTATGTAGCATGTATGTATATATAATAGCTGTGTATGTGTGTGGCATTGCATGTGTGCATGTACATACGTCACGCATAATATGCCAATGTATTAATAATATATGCAATATGTATAATATTAATATGTGTGCATATTACATATGTATATGTATAATATATGTAATATGTATATAATATTATT